>VCRD01002791.1:50687-77363 GCA_006783055.1 Trinorchestia longiramus
CCTATTCTAAGGATATACATATTTCCTCCTCTCCGTTGCTGTATACCATTCCAAGGGTATATTTCGTCCTGTCCGTTACTGTACTTCGTACCAAGAGATCAGCTTTTAGTGAGGCAATTTCAAGACCAGTTTTAAGTGCATTAAAGTGCTCTCACATCGCGTGCTTTGCTTGTTCAGGGAAGCAGTGCTTCAGTTAACAGCTGTATCGGAGTTTCAATCGTTCATGTCGCAGTCCTTTTGTTTACTGCCCGTCAGTGCAGGCTTGCAACTTAGGCTGTCATTTTTAAAGGAAAGAACGAATAAAAACTCTGCCACAGAACATTGTTGTCAAGGCACGTGTAAAGGTGAAGGCGAGTTTATAGTCAACGCACGAGATGAGCCACCCGAGTCTGCTCTACAAAAGCTCCCTTGATCGTCTTTTTGAACGTGTTTTGGTGAAGTAGACTTAACCCTTTAGCGACCAATTGTATTTTCTAGTTTGTACGTTTAAGCTCACAAAGACCGTCTGTACACTGATGCAATGAAGCACGCTGAGAGCCAGGCAGCCAAAAGAACGACGCTGTAACATGCCGCTGCGTTCAAACCTAGTAGCAACCTCATATTACTCACTGTTTAATTATTAGAACAATTCACCCAAAGACCGTGAAAGAGGACCGTATGGTCCTTTTCGTCGCTAAAAGATTAAGTGTCGGCCCCTGAGATGAGTTACCCTAGTCTGCTTTACAAAAGTTCCCTACGTCTCGTTTTCCTGCATCTCAGCACCTGGTCTGCAACCTCGACCATGCCTGCAGCTGATGAACAGCGTCCTTATATTATATACAGGCTGAAAGATGAACCCAGTAAAATAAAAATATGAAGGTAGATCAAACTTATGTTACGATATATTTGAATTATTAAAGAGTCTCATCCAATATTAACATCACGTTTTATGGTTTACTATGCAACAGTAATTATAGTGTTATGAAAAATATTCTTATACATGACATCAATCGTGACATTTATTGAAACGTACAGATTCTATTTAAATTTCAGTTTTAATTTTTACCATGCGGGTAGTTTTTACATTTCATTCAATAATTCATTCGTAAAGTTATTTGAGAAAAACATTCGCAGAGTAAAAATTAAATCATTTAAAAAAATTAAATGTTTTTCATTTGAAATTCCAGCGAAAAAATGAAATGTGATCACCTTATTTGGGCGAGTTAATGAATTACAGATGAATTGCTTTTCTACATTATTTGCAATAGCTAATCTGGGAGGTGTGTACCCCCAACAAAGAATTTCTTAGTGAGAAGTAAGAGAAAGGTAAGAATTTAACAGCACCCTGCAATAAGGTTTAATATTTTTTATTATTTACCTGTACCCACGTTTACCCGTACAAATTTCACTGTATTCAAATTTCACTCAGTCCTAGCATACGAACTTGGGATAATGTTAGCGCTCCTGATGGTCGTCAAAGGCTGTCGAGGCGAGCTCAAAGCTTCTATGAACCATGGTTATGAAGCTGCAGGATATTCTTGACTTATATGGGCACGCAACGCTCCTTCGAGATGCTTGAAATCCTTGCAGAAGAACATTTTTTATCTTCCTTCACGTGAAGTTTGTTGCAGAAACCTCTTATGTTGACTTTTGAACCATTTTTTGGTATGTGGTAACCATCTTGCTGCCGACGTGTGTTCAGAAGTTGCATTATGTGGTGATTGAACCTAGTGTTGTATTAAATTCTTGGCAGATGCATAGTCGTATCTCTGAAGCTTTCTCTTATTGGCAAAACCGGAGGCGAAGCTTCATTAAGGGATAACTTCTAGCTCATGCTGAGAATGTTCTATTTGCATGTGTCTAGTTAGTCTAATTATGTTCTTCATGAATTCTATTTCATTAACTTTGGTCGTTATGACCAGAAGGAGTCTCAAACATTCTTTTATTTGCAAAAAATTGAACACTTGAATTATAGAATTGAATAGAGGACTCCATTGTACTTTATGATTTTCTGCACTAGTATTCTGAGTAAATCGTGTAGGGTTTGCTACACTGGTAAAATTCTACTGATTTTGAATTTGACTAGCTTTATTTTTATGTGTCATGTATCCTTTTCAGAAAGTTAAACGATGTCGTTTTACAGTAAATTCCTGCTCATACACAATCAATGACTATCATCAGGTCTAGGATAATTTATCTTCCTCGATGGATGGACAGGATTTAACTTAGCAGATAGGGGTACACTGACACGTTGTGGCCTCACCTGTGCATCGTAACGAATTAGCATAGTAACCAACTTCCGGCGCCATTGGCTTCTATACATTGTATCAGGTTACGTCTTGTGTTTTGGTTATCTTCCAAATGTTCTCTGCTATTAATATGATATTGAGTAGATACAGTTGTAATTCTCTTTAAAATATATGTCAATAACAATGACCTTATTGTGCATTTATTTTGTATTTAGTTGTAAGTTCACTGAAAATTTGTCCTTTTGCGCTGTACATTTTACCGGTGCTTGATTTCCAGCTAGTGTTCTATTTTATAGTTATTTTTTAAGGAAGCAACTGCATTGCTTCTGCAAGCGTGTGTATCCCAGAGTTAAGATCTATTTTTCTTCTTCTATGCTTTGTAATTTTCCACCTGAACTATACTGCTGGCTTCCTAGCCTACTTAAGCCTATTCATTTGTGACAAATCGTATGCGAGTTCGACTTTTTTAGTGGGAGTTGACACAGCACAGTCACGGTCTCCGGCTATCGCTGCAACGCCTGGACAGTCCCACACACGGTTACCAGAATCTATTTTATTCAAAACAATTACGCGGAAATTCAGCGAATTTTGCATCTTCAGAATCTCACTGCAGTGACTATAGCAAGAATTAACACTTGTGAACTCGGATGTGTTTTTTTAGCCCTTATCTTTGTTTAAGTCTGTGGAGAATTAAAAGGCAGTCTGTTGTAACATACGGAGAAGTAGAAAATATTCTACTGTTATTGTTACTTCGTTTAATAAATTCTGAGAACGCCTTCGAATTTTGTTCTTGTTTTGAACAACTCTGAAGACTTCTTAGCTTTTTAGCAATTACTAGATACTGGTTTCCTTGTATATTAAAGTATCCCAGCTTAATTTTTGAGGAACTAAAAGAAGAATATTACATGGTGACTGCATACTGTTCGTGCATCTTTAGTTGTGAAACTCTTAGACCAGATTCATTCCAGTTTGTTCTAATTACAATATGTACTATTAAATTTGAGATGTTAAACCACGCTTTATTTATTTCTTACAGTGATTCGACCGCATATAATACTACTTATGATAAAAATATCAATGAATATTAAATAAAATAATCTAATTATCGGTTATAAATTATACATGGTTTGTATAAAGTCTCTTTACCATTTGAAAAACTTGTTATAAATACAATTGATAAGATATTTTACTCAGATTTGTTCTTTTGTATTCAGTGTTTATTAATGTTCATAATCACATTTTGAATTTGTGTGTTTCAGGGATCCTGTTTGTGCAAGAGGTGCTGTTGAGACTTTGAGAGACTTTTATGAGATTTTATGGACACCCTGTATATCGTAATTTTGTTTTGTTTTCATTGCTTGCTGGAAATTGAGCTTATACTTTTATTGAAATCAATGGATACTGCTCCACTAGTTAGAATGAAGTTAGAAGGAATCACAGAGGTTGTCGGATAAATTTTAGGGGTATTTAATTTGAAGTCGTTTTTTAGCGTTTTTATTACATATTTTCATTTTGAAACACTTGCATCTAAAATACGTTATTGTATGTTCTCGTTGTTTGGATCCACTGAATTTGTTAACATAGTCCATAACATGATGCATTCGATGAGCAACTAAATCTTTTATATTCCCCAATTCGGACCCACGGAGTGTGAAGGAGTAATGCATTGTGAAATGCAGTCTTGGGCTCGTCTCTTAATACGTTGAGTGAAACAGTCGTTATTAGCACGTGCCCGGTTCCTGATAGCTTGCTTCCTTTTCAGGTGCAATCATTCACGCAGATCTCCAAGAAGGAATGCTAGTTGCGTGATCAGTTGACTTAGATCGTTGTGGCGGTGGGGATACGCTCCAAAATTGGCTCTTGTACGCAGATGCTTGCCCCCATCACAACCCTGCTTCCTGCCATGATAAACACTTGGTACCTGTCGCTTAATTTATTGATACCTTCTTGTTCTAGGGATTATAGCAAGCTTCCCGACCCTCTCTCTCCCTTCGCAGTTACCTCTCGTTTCCGTGGTAAAATTACTGTAGTCTGAATGTCAAATCACACCTCATTTTATCTTTAGGGTGACTCAAGAGTGAGTGCAGGTAGTTTAGCTCGGAGGTTTGTTGGCTGAAGCTTTTGCAGTTCATTCACTGCTCAAATAATTTGGGCACTGTTGTGCCAATTTGTATTCTTCCAGTTTGTTTCTTTCCTAAATCTCACTTAACCCTTTCTACTCTGACGGGACTCAGAAGTCCCGCCTCAAATTCCTGATATATTGTACTCAAATGTTTAGAATAGAATAGAATAGAATAGAATGAGGCTATAGGAACGAACCTTCTGGCCCATTCTTGGGTCGGATAATTACTTCGATAATTATTCAGTTGTTTACCCAAGTCCCATGTCGTATTTCTAGCCGCGTCAACCATGTCGGCAGCGGGATTCGAATCCGGGTCTTTCCGCTCGCAAGAAGATTCGCTCACCAGTCGACCAAGCTGGTGGTGGTGGTGGTTTCAAAGGTGTTGAATGTGATGTTACGTGCTTTTTGATTAATTAACTACAGTTATTGGAGGAAATTGTTCTATTCAAATCGTTGTTCCCGAATTTCAGAATTCCACGGAAATATAAAATGCATGGAAGCTACTGTAGTAGCCATCAGGACCGAAAGGGTTAAGATTTCACTTTCCATTGTTCAGAATATTTTAAAGCAAGGTTTGTAAAATATTTTTCTACCAATTCTACGAGCACACAGCCTTTTTTATGTTGGTCTTGAAAACGAAATATAACATTATTCGATTTATTTTTGAAATTTTCTAGTTACATTATTCATTTTCATCTAGATTCGTTTCTATCCAAAGTCTGTATATTTTGGCTCCATGCGCAAGTTTCTAACTATTTTACCTGCTTATAACAAATCACAGAATTTTGATGCTGTTTATGAAAACATTTCAAAATTATATAAGATTCAATGCATTGCAGGGTTTTTTTACGTTTCAATAAGAAAAATAGTGGGAAAATTTGAATCACTTCATAAAAGCTAGTGAAAAATTCTATTATGGATACTTATTTTCTCTAAAAACTTCTTGATATATATGTGCTAAAATCTGTTTGCTTACCCTGAGAACTCGAGGCTACGGACAAAAATTAATCCTTTAATTGTGTATCTCGTAGTTACTATAGTGATAAGAACACTCGAAAACACTCCATCCACAGTATCCGCAACACACGAGAACACTCCATCCACAGTATCCGCAACACACGAGAACACTACATCCACAGTATCCGCAACACACGAGAACACTCCATCCACAGTATCCGCAACACACGAGAACGCTACATCCACAGTATCCGCAACACATGAGAACACTCCATCCACAGTATCCGCAACACACGAGAACACTCCATCCACAGTATCCGCAACACACGAGAACACTCCATCCACAGTATCCGCAACACACGAGAACACTCCATCGACAATATCCACAATTTATACTTCGTGCCTTCACTCTACCTAAATTGTGGCATTTCCTTGAAATAAGATCAAAGTTTGTTTTTGTTTTGTCTACTTAATTCTCATTGCTTCCTGTTTATCTCACCATTAGACATTAATTCTGTGAGGTCTCGATTTCTTTCATTCAACCAAACCGGGATTACTTCAAGGAATTCCCCAGGGGCACAAAATTATCTTCCGACCCCTGAAGGAACGATTAACTGAAGCCTCCTCTCATTATTGGCTTTTATAGTCTCACATTCCCACTTAAACGCTCTAAATTTACCTCAGTTCTTGTACTTGCGGATAAATTTTGTCGCGTGTTTGATGGAAATAATATTCGTGGCAGAAAATTTTTGCCTTTAGTAATTTCTGTATCAACAGCGAGGATATTTTGACGAAGCTAGTGACATTTACGTGCTCGTGTTATAGTTCTTAGCTCTTTGATGAGATTTTTGCTGCACGTCTGTCGGGATTTGACTGGGTGGTTACAAAGTGACGAGCACTCTCTGATAAGCCTGCCAGAAATCTGTTGCTGGTTTAAAATGGCATTTAAATAAATACTGTAGTTTAATTTACTGACCTAAATAATGTCATGGATTGTGTTTCGTTGTGAAACTGAGTTGAATTTACTAACCCAAACAATCTCATTGCTGGTGTTTTGTTTTGAAACCGTATATGTTCACTGGAGAATAAATAGTGTAGATCGAACTCTAAGCTTCGAAACCTTTAGATGGGGAATTTTTTGCAGGTGATTTATTTTATCTTAAGTGAAAAAATATTGTTTTGTATCTTAATTTGTAGTAGTGTTTCTTGACTTGTAAATTATTGGGACGATATAAGTATAAAATATATGCTCTTTTGATCTTACTAATTAATTTTATTTTAGTTACTTCATTTCGTAAATTGAAACTAGATTAGCTGATATCAGTTCTAGTACACAGTTTTTCTATTATCTGTATCAGTGATTGTATTCAGTTGTAGGCGTCCAATCCGCTTTTTCTCACTTTCATTTTTAGTTGTTGGCCATAGAAATAATGTACTTACGGAAGCGAATGTAAAACGAGTTTCCTCGCTTATTTATTTGCTACCTTCGCATACCCAACGAGTAGAAGTGTACCGTGACACTACCACTTTAAAATACGTGTTCTTTCAATCTAAATTTGATGCTTACTACCCACTGTAATTATTTTTATGTGGCACCCCAGTGCACATGACCATGCGCTCTGGTGTCTTCATTAAACCTTTGCGCTGATCGAAGCATGCCAGCTATTTCAGACGTCTGAGCTCGGTGCATTGGCGGCGCACTGAGCGCTGTGTTCTTTATTCTCTATTTTGTAGCGGCATCATTGTGATCGCCCCCCAACTGCACACCTCCGCAAGATGCTCTGTTAGTACTAAGTACCTCGTGAACTCTGAACTTTGGTGCTGCTAGGAGAGAGACAAAGTACGTATGTTGGACCTAAGGAGGGATGATAAAATGATTGTGTTTCGCTTAGTAAGTTTAATTACAAGTACTCATACCTCGTGAACTCCGTGATTTGATGCAGCTAGGAGAGAAATCAGATACCTATATTGAACCTATGAATGGATTCTAAAAATGGATTCTATGAGCGATAGACGAGACTACTGTAACGTGTGTGTCTAAGAAGCATTTTGCACACCAACACTCACAGCAGAATTATTCTTTTAAAGTGATGGAGAAGAGTTGAAGAAAGTTACTAGGATATAAATTTTAGGAAATATCGATAACAACTAGCTCCAATTGAAGGGTGGACAGCACTAGTGGACTACTTGCATTTTTTCCCACAGGAAAAAATGCAAGTAGTCCACTAGTGCTGTCCACCCTTCATATAGTAAACTACTGGATCGTAATCGCCTCTGTCAGCGCTGTGTTAGCGACAGCACGGGAGTGGACTACTTGCATTTTTTCCCGTGGAAAATATATTATATTTACCATGGGAAAAAATGCAAGTAGTCCACTAGTGCTGTCCACCCTGCAATTCTCCCTAAGCATGCCTCCGTTAAGTCACATAGAACCTTTACATTGAAGGTGTACGTGTTTACAAATTGTAATATTGTCGCAAAACTTTGACGTTTGATGTAGTAATGCACTGAGTGAAGTGAATTAAATTCATGAAGATGAATGTAAATACGCTAGCCACTGTCAATGGAAGAAGCTTTTGTTTCGTAATGAAATAAAATTGTAATTTTTGGGAGCATAGGAACAGCCATGTATGAGCGCACTCTCACTCTCCTACTAATTAATTTTCGTTGTTTGCTTCTTTTTGTGTTGGTAAACGAAAATTCTTGATTTTCCTGAATAGCTTAGAAAAGAAATTTTTTTGGCTCGACGTTGGCGATAAATGATTTATAATCTGAAAGTTTAGGTACTATCTCTTATGTGTTTTCAACAGAGGGTCTTCAAAAAATCGCTAACATTCTAATCGATTCATCCTTTTCTTTTAACTATTTAAATTTGAATCAGACTTTGTTAAGCGCAACAAGGAGTCCGAATTAGGGCGCTGGGCATGTAAAGCTACAAACAGCAGTAACCACCACAAAGTATGTATCATACTTATGTTTAACATGATTAGGTGTTAGTTATCACGGTATTTCCTCTGCAAATTTTCTTCGTGAATTATTAACGCCGTACGTATTCTTGCACGGAAAACAACTTACTTTTTACAAGCTGTAGAGCAGGATACAGGATGACATAAATTTCTGCTTTATCTCATCATTTGGAGTCCGGTGTTCGTCAATTTTATCTTCGCATTAGGATTTTTTAAACATCAAGGTTATTTCTTGGATATATGTATGTGGACTCTCTTTTAGTTTATGGTCATGGAACTCGCACTGAAGCTGAATTTGTGGGTGAAATTTATGTATTATAATTGAACTTGAGATTTAGTTTGAATCATCGCCTACAAGTCAAAAGTCATCAATTTGAATCATCTTTTGATGATTTTGAAAATGGAGTTCACTTATTGATTGCAATTTAAGTGACTGGCACGACTTGTAAAGTTTACCTGAAATGCCTATGCTGAATACAACAAGGAGAAATTTTTTATCTATCGCTCATCAGATAATCTAAAATTAAAAAATGTTCTCATTTTCCTGTCGCTTGAACTTCATCAATGGCTACGCAAAATTCAAAATTAACCATGTGTTCCTCGTTCCTTTCATGATTGAAGCCTCGGGCATTCCATTCTGCAGAGAGTGTCATTTTCTCCTCAGCTTCTCCTAGCTTTCTCTTTGGTGTTACCACCACAGCATTTTGAAACACAAAAGACCATTCATACCACTTCTATACTGTGATATAGAAGTGACATAAACATACAACAGGCTGGACACTGGACTGACGTCATTCTGAGGAGGATATATCGAGCGTCAATTTCTTTCCTGACTAGGAGTTTACGTTTTAATTTACAGTTTGATTTAACACCTGTTTTTACTAATACAGTAGAATTCCTTTAAACTGGCACTCGCTGGCCAAGCTTTATATATTTATTCATTGTTTTTTTTTCTTCTTTAACTGATTAAGCAATTGATATTGTTTTCCTTTTATGTCTAGCGTGTCTATGAATTGTTTGTGGTGACTTGGGTGATATTAACTGGCAACTGCAAAGTCCCATGGGTGCCAGCTAAAAGACTTCTACTTTAGGTCGCGTAATTTCATATTCCTGCACTGATTTCCTCAAGAATGGACAACTGGAGGCTGTAATTTCTTATCTCCAAAATATTATCCTTGTAGGAAGCCGCTCATGCCAGACTTACCACTTGCCTTGTGCAGTAATGTCCCGGCACAAGTTTTCTACCGTTTTCTGCTGTATCAAAACTTAGATGGGATTAAATAGGTTTGTTTTTAGTATTTCAAAACGAGTATAAATGAATGGATGCAGGTCAGCTCGGACGTCCAATGTGTACCGTGTCTACAACGTGGACTCTGCGTGATCTAACAACTCCTCCGTATGTGGTTCCTGATGAAATCAAACTGTGAACTTTCGTAATTTTAATATTAAAAATTGCACTTTCAAACATGAAACCTAATTTTAGAACAAGAAACGAACTGTCCTCTTCAACAGGAAAATTTTATCCCGTGTAAAGAGAACACATCAGCAAATCGCAATCAATTCTACTAAATTCCTCGTTTTACTGTAATACTAAACAAATTGATGAGTCTTCTTTTTTTTCCTGTTAAAGTAAAAAGTAAGAGTAAAATTGCTCTTGACTAGAGGCCTGTATTCGATCAAATTAATTCCTTGATTCGGGAATTGTAGGTCACATTTTTAAAATGCTTCTTTGCTTCTGAGATAAAAAAAAATTACGGAACCATAGCTTCATTCCTTTTCTGGTGCAGTTATTCAACTGTGTGAATCCTGTAATGCTGCTTTGTAAGTCCAATACATTTACCGGCAAGCAATTTATCAATTTTCCTCTTGCATGTGGACGAACAGGAAACCGTTACCGCTGACATTTCACCTTTTTGTGTCCAGCGCATGGAAAGATCACAGTTAGCTTGTCGTTGGTCATGAACGTCGATCAGTCCGACCATTTTTATCGAATCTTATTTTAAACTTTTTTGTCGTTGTGTCCATGGTTTCTTCAAAGTTTGTCCATCGCTTGCTCTTTCTTCATGGCCAACGTGCCTTTGCGCATGATCAGCAGCCCTTTGGACTGTCATCGTACATTTATCATATGATCCATTGTCTGCCACAGTTACGTACGCATGATCAGCAGCCCTTTGGACTGTCATCGTACATTTATCATATGATCCATTGTCTGCAACAGTTACGTATCGCTTGGAGTTGCAGCTCACTTCTGTCGTGATAGGTTGACGTTATATATTTTTCTTAGAATGTTTTCGGTCTTTATCTCTAGTCATCCAAAACACACTTGTATAATGTCATAAGATCTTATCTCGCGCTCCATGAAAAGATGTATTTATCTATGACGTAAAAATTATCACGAGAGTGAAAGTAAACGAATATTTCAAGTTTTTCTTCTTGAATTGTTCTTCTACTTTTTTGAAGTTGAAAAGTTTTAAATCAGGCGCTTATTTTTCCGGTACAACCTTCGAATCGGATGATTAGATTTTACTTACTAAATTCGTCTAATATCAAAGTGATTATTCCTACACATTTTGTCATGATATATTTTGTAGTTATGAGCATATTGTAAATATAGATAAAAATATAGATAAAACAATTCTTAGAATTTTTCAAATGTGCTGTGCCAAAAATTCATCGGCATTACATGTAATTTAGAGAAACAGTCTAAAATTCAAGTTTGTACGTAGTTTGGCAGAAAACATTTCTGCATTTCTTCTTTTCGTTGTTGTGGAAGTTGGCAAAGTTTTCGCAGTGGCAATGTGAGCGCTTTTCTTTTTTTATTTGTTCATGGCTCATCGTCAATCGTTTACCACAGTGCTGTTGTAAAATATGTGTAATAAAATTGAATTATTAAAAAATTGAATTCTGTATAAAAACTGCGCTTGTTATCAATATTGTTGAAAATTATGACAAGTTCTTAACTCGTAAACCTACAACTTTCCTTGTAGGCTCATTAGACACATTTTTCAAGCGTTTATGAGAAACCCTCAACGCTCGAAAGCTTTTGGATATCAACAGCACCTGTCAGTACTGTCGGGCACAATGAAAAAAGTTAATACTATAAGCACCACTGTATTTCCTGAAGTATATTGAAAATAATTCACTTTATTTCTATATTCTAAATATCTCGTTTTAAAGTTAGGTTAAATTACATGACAGACCAGAGAGGATGAGTGGATAATTCACGCAGCATTTCGTTGAGTTAGAAAATAGTTTGGTGGTTATAGAGTTAACTTCGCTTGCAGGGAACAGGGCGGTTGGTAGGGGCACCGAGGAGTACTGTCCAAAGGGTTATTTTTAGCCAACATCAAATGTATTGAAAGAAAAAAGTTGTCATACTTGTTAACGGCTGAAGTTTCCAATTTATTATTTACTTTGCGTCTCCACACTAATTCATGCAACGGGTGCCATGCAATTTCACCCTTGTTTAACCGTTTATTTTGCTATTAAAAATCCATTGTTGTGGGAGGTCACGATATCTTTAATTGGTGTAACTGTTAGGAATCTCAAGGCAACGGTGCGTGAAGGCGGCGCTGATGCATGTTTCGTTGCTACTTGACAACTGCCTGTAGTAATTTGACCCAACTTACTGTGCATTTCCCTCGCGTTGAGTAGTCTTTAGCTGTCTCTATCCTCCACGTATTCTGGGTATAAAATCAACATTCAATAATTGAGTTTTGTAGTCTTGTGGGTTTCCTGATTAGAGGCTTTTCCTGCACGCTTACGTAACATTCTCAGTTAAGCTTCAGTTTTCTCATGTATCTGTCGTTATGTGTAGCAGTAAAATATCATCAGTGTGAGGCTGTTATTAATTACGCTTAAATTAAAGTATCGTTTCATATCGCATTGGCGTTCATTGCGCGAACAAAGTAACATAACTTCGTGAACTAGAATATGCATTTCCCTCCGATAGTAAATACAACAGCTTCGAGGCAAATTCTTGTATCTACATGTATAATCGACTATGTATTTCCATCTTGCTGTATCTGTGTGTGTCCGTCCCATTACTTCCTATCGATTACTGAAGAAAAATTATTGAACTGAAATCAGAACGGGTATGCATGTATTAGAAGCATTGTATTGTGGATACCAAAGGCACCGGATCACTCTAAAACACGCCATTTGTTCCGTTATGTACTTTCTTCACTTTCAAGGCTATGTTATCGTTAGGTAAGATACAAAATGAAAGTTCTGTATACGTTCAAGAAAAATATTCTGATTCTGATGGTACCACGGGTAAAACTGAAAAATGCATTTTATTTCATAGATCTTTAATTTTATCACTTTTAAACCAAGAAATTTCAACGAGTACTATCTGGGCTACGTTATCATTAGATAAGATACAGAATGGTAGTTCAGTATACATTAATAAAAAATATTTATTCAAAATACACTAATTCGTCGTAAATCTTTAATACGTTCATCTTTATAATAATTTCAAATTAGTGTAATCTAAATCGTGGAATTTCCACGGGAACTGTCTAGTTGACTATAATTATCGAAGGCGTTGCTGGGAACAAAAAGTTTATGCACAACGTGGTTAGTTTCCTACCAAGTAACATTGTTTGGCATGAATCAGTCACGATCAATAGTGGGCATATTTATTTATGTTTGCTGTGCTGTGTCATTCGTTTTTTCTGCTCTCCAAGCTCATGATTTTGTTTGCCGTGACCTCGAATTCAAAATCGAAAGTAGTCCAATTATGATCTCTCGCTTTCGGTGACCTCTGTTCTGAAATGACCTCTTAATGACAGTCGTCTAACTTCAGTTGAATGTTTTATTAACTGCATGACAATTTGATTTATTTGGTATCTCATATTTACGTACTAGATGTTTAAAATAGCGATTGTGCATGTTAGGACATCATTTTTTTCTGGAGAAATGGTAAATTCGTAAGATTAATACTGTTAAGGCAAAATATTAATTATCATCAGAAGTTTAGCGATATGACGCATTTCTATGATTAAGTCTATTCAAGCAGACCAGGGCGCTGCCACTTCCAGCTGTTTCATAACACAGGCCGCACAATAGACTCTAAGCCTTTGTTTCTCATATACAGTCTGTTATTCGTGTTGTCATTTTTTTTCTTGTCGATTATTTCATGTTGTATTTCCTGTCAATGTCTATAATTCTCCCAAACAAAGACATCTGATGACGTTTTTCCAAAAGTTTATTTTTGCCTCTGAAATTGACTGTGTTCATATTTATTATATGAATAACCTATTCTCAATTTTTACCCAATCATTTACCCACATCCTGTGAGGTTTAGTAATGTGGTTTCTTCGCTGCACTCTTTTTCTCATGCTTTTTATGAAATGCGTTATTTCCTTTTAGTCTTTCCTGTTCCCTTTTCTGTAAATTAACAAGTAATTTAAACAAATGTCTAAAATTATCCACCAAATATTTCTATTTTTTATCCAGAATTGCTTTCAATTATTTTTTATTTTCTGTCACTAACTGCCAAAAACAACCTCGTTGTTTACTATAAGTCTTTCTTCTGCCAAAAACGCTTCTATGCTATATAATCTTTTGCGATTATTGATATTAATGCACAATATATGTACCACCGTCCGTATTCTATTCGAGTGAACAATGCTTGCTCTTCGCCGTTGTCATGTTATTTCTCCTATTTCATTCCGTTGAACTGCCATGTCAGCCATAACTTCTGGCTTCCTGCATCCTTGCTGATTTATGTCTTGCTGTGCAATGGGCCATATAAGTCTTGGGTATGGTAAAAGGTCAACCCTTGCAACAGGTGCTATTCTTTAAGCTAATTTATGAACATTTCTTGTCATACTATTTAAAAAACTGTTCTCATTATCGTTCTTTGCAAGGAATTCTTTAGCTTTCTTTTAGGGGACTTGGCGCTCCAAGGAGACTCTAGAGCATCAAAGTAATGTTTGATGTGGGATACCGGTAGTTTTTTTCAATTTACCAGGGATCGGTAATATTTCTTGGTAATATGAATTTATACCGTAAACAATACCCGGCAGCTGTTGCCGCGTACCGACAGCTGTTGCCGCGTACCGGCAGCTGATGCCGCGTACCGGCAGCTGATGCCGCGTACCGGCAGCTGATGCCGCGTACCGGCAGCTGATGCCGCGTACCGGCAGCTGATGCCGCGTACCGGCAGCTGATGCCGCGTACCGGCAGCTGATGCCGCGTACCGGCAGCTGATGCCACGTGGATCAGCACTGGTCCGCGGATCACCACTTGAATAATTCTACTGTAGAACTCTCTATGAAACAGAACAAAATAAAATGACACCAGGAAAGACCCGAGTGGTTTATTTATGGCCTGCTACCTAAGTCTCATGCCGTGTGAAGTTAACACATTCATTGCGGTATGACCCACCGGTGGGTTACTCAGGTTAGGTTCTGTAATTTTTTCAAAGCTCTCTAGTGACTGTGTGTACAAAGTAATGATTTGCACGGGCTAGGTAACCGCACTTAACGTGTTAAGACATCAATCATGTAAAGGCACCTCAGTTACATATGTACGATTACATGGACCTCAATCACACGCAAGAGCAGAGTGGGATAGGAAAGAATAACAGTACTACTCACAGTTCTAGATTTTTACCCAATAATTACCTGACTTCCATTATACAATATTATTAACTCGTGGTGCACGAAAGCTATATAATTTGCAGGGCAAATATAGCAAAAATATGACTCGTGTTACTGGAGGACGCTAAGATAATGCCCATTCTTTGTGGATTACGTTCCAGATAAATTCCGCTTAATTCTCGTGAAACTCTAGCCATTCACTGTAGATCAGCAATTTTATTGCGAATTTGCTTCGCAGTTTTGGTAGTTAGTTTTGGTAGTACAAAATCTATTCCGAGACCAGTGTTATGAAGGTTGTACAAGATAGAAACAATCGGCATTAAAAAAAATTATGGTGTAGTTCTGGCAATAAGAGTCGGAACTATACTATGATTTTTTTAAATACCGATTATTTCCATCTTCTACGATCCTCATTTTTTACAACACTCTCGCAATGGAGTTTTTGCTCAGAAAGAACCGTCACATTTTAGTATTTAAAAATTTTTTTAGAAGACTTTATAGTTACACAAAAAAATGCGTCCCAGAAAAGCGACGTTGGCTGGTAATTGGTTAATGAGGCAAGTTTTTTTCTGTGATTTCATCACAGGTCAATCCGTCTTACAACTGACCTGCTGTAGGAGTTTAACTAAAGTTAATATGTCCTCTAACTTCTCTCTTAATTTCTATGCATGCAATAACGAGAAAAAACTGTTTGTATTGTGTTCGTTTGAGGTTTTCATCCTCGCTTTCACTTGCTCACTGTCAGCGTAGGAATTTCTGTTGTAGTTGAAATCATTCATTAGCACAGCCACTTTGTATTCGTTACACGTTATTGATGTATGTGCCAACACTTTCACTGCTTTCATTCTATTTGTATGCCACAGCAGTCGACACTTTTCTAGTACCTTTTTAACTCTTAACTGTAGAGCATAGAGGATCATATCTTCGGTATTTGGGGTCTGAGATAGAAGGAAACCATTATTTAATGGAATTTCTTTCAAATTGTACATTTTGTTTAAATCCTTGCGAGAATTTGGGTACCATTTTAGTGGTTGAAATCCGGGTGTTGATATTCGTCAACGAGTAAACTCCGTGTTTTCAAGAGTTTATGGTAGTAAGATTATTTTCGAATTTCAATATTGGTAAGCGCCGTTCGAAAAAAAATATTTGTATTACTTATCCCTATAAGTGGATAAGGATGCAAGAAATTAGGGCTTATTAAGGTTTAAATATAAGACCCACTGCGTCTGCGCACAATGAGACGAGGAATAGGTGGGTGTTCACTCACAGAAATGATGCGTCATTTCCTGACTAAAAAAGATGTCTGTAGAGATCTCAAGTTACCTGTTCAATTGTCATCACCGTTTCATTGTATGCTGAAGCCAAATTCAAACAATTCATTAATGTTCTATGTTGAGATCTACGGCCTGTATCAGTGCTAATTCATTAATGTTCAATGTTGAGATCTACTGCCTGTATCAGTGCTTATTCTACGTTTTCTATCTGGAGATAGAAGAACATGCACCGAAAACTCTGTTGAATACATGCTCTTACTCAACATACCCAAACTATAATAGTAATTCAGATAAATTAGTGTTTGAAGGTTTATTGAGATCATTAATGATGTTGCCCTACTGAACGTTCTCCCTGTTGTCCTTGAACTAGTGGAAGTTTGCATCAATCATTTATTTATTTCTTGCTGCCCCGCCCATCACTGCAGTGACAGAAGCCTGCATCCTGAATCTCAGTTTCGACCTTCGAATTATTATTGCAATTACTGTCATACAATTACAGAACTACTATGATGAATCCAAGAACTACTGCAGTAGCTGGCTTTATAAACTCGGTTGTCTGATTGTGAGCTGTGCCTTTGTGTAATGAACTCACAACTTTTTACTACCTAGCAGTGGCAGATTGTCGAGGCGAAGTCCTTCATGTGTGCTATTCTTTTGAAAATTTTTAAATACTTTTCATTTGATGTAGCTGTTATAGAAATATTGTTATTTCTCTGAAAATAGAAAAAAATCCAATAGCTGAAATTAATAAACCCATCATAATTTTAGGAGGAAGTAATAGATAATAATGTACTTTGTACGGTTATGATCCACTGGCCGTGAGAAACTTCCCGTCACAAACTGCCTTCTCTGTCTGAGCAACCAATTCAAGTACCGGAAAAGAAGCTGAAAACTTATTGCTTTCTTACGAAAAATACCTCAAGATATTTCTCTATATTTCTCGGTGATTTTACTAACTTGTAGCCTCAAGATTGTTCCGGGAAGTATTGTCTGCTAATACTGGCTTATTGCCCCAAGATTCTTCGGGCAAGTATTTTGTTGCTAATACTAACATATTGCCCCAAGATTGTTCTGACAAATATTGTCTACTGATATTACTAACTTAATAGCGCATTGTAGTTATCGGCTAAAATTGTCTACTGATATTACTAACTTAATAGCGCATTGTAGTTATCGGCTAAAATTGTCTGCTGATATTACTAACTTATTAGCGCAGTGTAGTTCCCTGCTAAAATTGTCCGCTGATGTTACTAACTTATTAGCGCAGTGTAGTTATCGGCAAAAATTGTCTGCTGATATTACTAACTTATTAGCGCTGAGTAGTTATCGGCTAAAATTGTCCGCTGATATTGCTAACTTATTAGCGTTGTGTAGTTATCGGCTAAAATTGTCCGCTGATATTGCAAACTTATTAACGCAGTGTAGTTGCTAGCCAAAGTTATTTGCTGCAGTGCAAACATCTTTATTTTTCTCCTGGACTGCGGATAAGTGATGGTCTGTTCCCAGACAACGGCTTGCTATTTGCAAGATTAATTTTTACTGCACGATCGAGTTTCTTCATTTCAAGCTGTTGTAAAACTCCTTGCAAGTTTACAATTCCCTGTCTTGCGTGTTTGCTCTAACTTTCATGGTGAATTTCTTGCTGATGCTTCTGATGTATTTATAAACGAAATAACCACTGACAAATTTATATACCAATGTACCCCAGATTTGCAATGTTTTTTATGAGTAACAGTCAAAAGTAGATGCATTTGGCTATTTGTTGGGGGATTGTGACTCTTTTCTTACACAAAAGTTTTCCTTCAGCACGTCTCCAGATCACAACCAGCATTCCTCATGACAGCAGATTTCTCAAGACCTGTTGTTGGATGTGGCACTCTCAGGAAACGATGTCTATCTCTTCCAAACCCAGCTCTTCTATGTGCACACTATACACAATAGTCGTCAAATAAGTTATTCACTCATCATCAGTTCTTTCTACGAGTTTTAATATATGAACAAGAGAACTAAATCGCCCTCGTATTGTAAGTACATGAGAAAACAACTACGTCATCAAACATTTATGTAGCTAAACATCTTGAATATATTTTGTACATCAAGGGTATTCTCTAACCATAACATGTGTGTTTTTAGTATGGAAAGTTCATACATGTATAATACATTTCTGTTATCCATATAAAAGTCATTAAATATTAATCTTTATATGCTAGTAGATTTTTTATTCTACAATAAGCAATATAAACAAATCATATGTTGATATTGCTATGTCGTTTGAATTCTTAGTTTCTTCGAATTATGAAATATATTTTTAATAACATTTATATTGCACCCTGAGTTTCCATTCTTAATAAATTACAAAAAACAGCCTACTTTAAATACTTTAACCATTTTTAGACACTTCTATCATTTGAATAGAAGTAGTCTTTTACTATTTGTATAATTTATAGGTACCTCATTTCTATTGAACGTGTCCTCTATCGAATAATTCTTTGATATTTATATTTTTTCTGAAGGATCTCACAGCTTCTCGGTCTTGACGGCTTGTTCTCAAATTGTCCTCCACAAAACTTTCTCCATTCATTCACAGCCTAGAAAGGGAAGTTTTTTTTAAGTCTCATCCTACTCCTTACCTTATTTTGTGACTCACAAGGGATCAGACATTTAAAGACTGATAGTTCAGCGTTCATTGAATGATGGGCCATTTAATGATGGTAGCCGCTGCCCAAACTGAGTGCCTGAGTGCCATTGGGTAAGAGACTCTGCATAACTGACGAGCAACTCCACGCACCAGTCGTGTTTCTTTATCTTCCTCTCATAGCAGTCGATAGGCGAGTTAGCGTATGGACTTTGTGCGGCTACGAAGTATGTACGGCCTGTTCATCTCTTAATAAATGGTACTTGGAAGAACTATTTCTTGCAAATTTAGAAAAAAAACTTGGAAACATTTAATGCCCAATTCAACTTTTTGTTTCGTATTGAAAGTGCGAAGAAATTTCATTTGTAAATTAAGCCTTTTTAGAACATTTGAAAGTGTTTTTCAAATCGATTGACAAACCGTTGACACTCTCATGCCTGAAATATATTTGGAAAGCTGTTTCCAGATCATTTTGAAAAGTCTGTTTTCTTATTAGATATTCGTTTCTGATCATTAATTGAACTATAGTACCCATAAATATGCTCGTTTTCTTCCTGGAGAAGCTATGTCGTTTCATACATATTCCATTTACTACTTCTAATAATTTCTCTATATTTTGGGCAATAAGTTTTTATTTAGGAGTTCTGTTTTTATTGAAGGTATGTCTGTTAGAAACTAATCAACATCGATTACCCTGTTGCAAAACCTGCATGCACAACTATGGTTGTAGCTCATGTCCGTCCTTTCAGTTAAATCTCATATAATTTTGTACTATAGGAAATTCTGTTCATTCCTCATCCTGACGAAACAATTACGAAAGTCACGTTAATTCCGTTAGAACTTCAGTGATGAACTCGTTGTTTCAACTTTCATTAGCAGGAAGACCATTGAAAGTTCATGCCATCATCTACTCGAATTCCTCCTTTCATTTTCAATCACACCCGTTGATGAAGTATCCGTTCTATCCGTGACGACCTTTTTTTAAAACCTCAAAATGACGATCTTTCACTCTAGACAGACTCACGACTTTCAAATTGAACTCGTCTTCGTATGAGGTTTGGGAAACTGATTTCTTGTTGAGTAACTCGTTCATGATGTTCAAATGATGGAGTCGTTGCATGAACGACTTCAGGAATAATTTTATTGGATTTTAAGTGTCACTTTCAAGTAAGAAGAAATTATAAATAATAGTAAACTGTTGCATTTTATCATCGAAACTTTATGAGTTACACGGCAAAGTTGAGAAGAAAACCAATACAGATACTGAAAAGATAAGAAAAAATAGTTTTCTTAATAAGCTAGACTTGAGGTAGTTAAGACATTCATTGCGGTTGCCTAGCCGGTGTAAATATTTACTTTGTACATAGTCACTAGAAAGCGTTGATAAAATTACAGAACATAACTTGAGTGACCCACTGGTGGGTCATACCGCCATGAATGTGTTAAAATGAGAAGATGGAATATCTGACTTAGTAATTTATTCCAGATAACATGTAGAGGTACATGATTACAAGTAAAGTTCTACTGACTAGTTTGCAAAATCAAATCACAAGGAAATTATATGAGCAGGATTGTGCTAGATTTGTATCGAATTCATAACAAGTGAGTTTACTTCGGAAGATAAACACGACTGTGAGAGAGGAACAAGAAGAGCTGCTCCATTCTGTGCTAATAGTAAAACTAATTAGCATTGAGCAACCAAACCTGACTCGATGTGTGCAATCAGGCTACCACTTTAGGATTCTCATGCATAATTCGCAACATAGTTATTTAAATTGCTTTAGGGGGAGAAAATACAGTTCTTTTAATGAGTCTGATAGAATAGAATAGAATAGAATTAGGCCATAGGAACGAACCTTCTGGCCCATTCTTGGGTCGGATAATTACTTCGATAATTATTCGGTTGTTTACCCAAGTCCCATGCCGTATTTCTAGCCGCGTCAACCATGTCGGCAGTGGGATTCGAACCCGGGTCTTTCCGCTCGCAAGCAGATTCGCTCACCAGTCGACCAAGCTGGTGATGTTTTTATGTATGTACGCAATTGTTGATGGCTTTTTACTTGAATAATTTCACGCACATTTATTTAAAAAAATGAAGTTCTTAGTCCCATATTTTTCACAGAGGTGAATTTTCTAGTGTTCTTTACATTTTCCTTGTTTCTGGCATGACGCAGAAAACGGGCATAATATTTTCTGAAAAAGAGTAGATGTACTGAAATATTTATTCATATACCACACGTCTTACCGTCTGCTTCCTTTTAGGAGACCTAGTCTACCTGTCTTCCTAAAACTTATAAGGTACCTCAAAATTCCGGCTAGGCAGGAATGTATTTTCGTCTGCAAATCGCATGCCCAGCTGTCGTTTGTCACTTTTTGCGTGTCGATCCTGACACCGGTCCTCAATTTTGATTTCTGCCATCTTGGAACAAGGCTTCCATCCCTCCATCACGTAGTTGTCCGATAAATTCAAGTCCCGTTTCGGTAGACATTTATCTCTCGTAAACAAGTTTTACCGATACTCACGATGACGTTTTGGAGGCTTCACTCCTCCTTTGATAACTCGCCGTCAACGTAAGGCTGGGTAAAAAAATGTCCGCAGCCGCGCAAGCTGTTGTTTAGAACTTTTCTAAAGATTTTGATCGTCAGTAAGCACGTGAAGAAAATCCATGTGCATGTGTTGGTCATAAACCATACCATGTTCGGGCGGCTTCATTCTACCGTCACGAATATTTACAATTTTTTTAATATGAATTCAAATGAGTGTCGGAAATGTTATTATTCTTAAGCTGCGTCATTAGAACAAGAATCATGAGAGGGTTTACGTATTTTTCCTATTTACATGCAAAATCGTTTGGTATCTATATTTTCATAAAAACTTTACTCGTTTATATTTTAAATGCCAGTCATAGTTTTCTGATGCTCCGAAGCAACTTTAATTGCGGAGACTGGTCATGCGTTTCATTTTTTAATTTTCCTGGACGAGTAAGTATTGATAAAGATGTTATTGTGGGCATCGTTGTGAGTTGAAGCTCTTCTTGTATCATTGCGTAGGTATTCCGGCATGGGTATTTAGTCTGTGCTCTATGGTCCCTATTACACATAGCCGAGAATCCCTGGACAGCAGCATTGTGCTCTCACAAAATTTGAATGAGACGACTCGATGTGTTTACCATTTTTCCTACTGATGGTCGGTCTTGCGATGGTAGTGTTCACTTCAAAATAAGTATACTTTTCTCGTCGTAGATGCGACAGCTGATAGCGGTGCCGAAAACTGCTGTCTGTAGGCAAAAGGTTAATTGAACTACTGAAACGCATTTATTTTTATTACTGGAATCGATTTCAAAGTCACGTAAAATTGAAATTTGCTCGTTTGTTTTAAGCAACACGTCATCAATTATCGAAACACTAAAACTAGTGCAATAATTGTGGACTGCTATTTTATTTCAAATCGGTTCAAAGTCGAAGGTCGGAAAATTGCTTCCATATGAAGATATTTCATTATTAGACATGTACATTTATTTACGGTCCTATCTCCATAGGTGCATGATGGGTGTCACAAGGGCAATTTAACTATTTCTGATGTACCTAAAGTTTTATTGATACAATACAGTAGTTATGCCATCCGTTCCCCTCTTTCGTTTATCGCTAGGATTGAATCAGTGAGATAATTCGATTTTTTAACGCCACCGGAGATTATTGTAGTATTTCTGCAAGGAGAATTGATTTCAACCATTTTTTACGTTCATAATAATTTCTTGCTTTAAACGGGGTATCGAAGTTAAAATCATATTAGCGAAGGAATTGTTACTCTTGTCTTCCTTGTGAAGTTAAACCGTATGTAGTTTTCAGCGAAATATTTCTAGTTTTCCTTTTGACGTATTGGTCAAAACGCAGTATGCGATTAGTTGCTACTTTGGGTGAGTGCAGGGTTCGATTTCTCATTCGAGCTGATCAATTGATCAAACCAACGTACAAATTCTCTTTAGGGGAATGATAAGGTTTACACTTTTGCGTAATGATAAAACTTTGGGAGCAAGTGAATTTACATCACTGGGCTTATGTAAGGAAAACACTCATTTAAATATGAACCTATAATCGTAACCGACGAAGATATAAGCCTTTGAAGTCAATTTACGATATTGAACTAAGTTCTTTTGTAAAGAATTTACTCTTTTGAATACAAACCCATAGTTGTAACCGATGCATGAATACTCATTCAAAATCAGTTCAATGAGTGAAGTACTGTCGCTTTGTTATCAGTGTTTCTCCTGAGTTCGGTTTAAAGTTCATGCGTTTCATTCGTGAACAATCTAGGAAGTTCTAGTTGCTGCCACGCTATATGGAACAGCCTATCAAACAATGTACTAACGTATCAGGCAGCGAGCAGTGTTCTATCACGGCGTGTTCAGCGACTGTTTTCTCTGAAGTATTGTCTCTTGTTGACGTATTCTCTCAATGAAACACTATCCTTATTATCTCAACTTGCCATTACAGTATTCAATTAAAGAGACTGGTCTTATTTATATTTTAATCGTGCAATAATACAAACCATTAGTCCTTTGTATCAGACTTTTATTCACATAAAATGAGCGATTATGTATGTTCCAGATTTATGATGAAAATTTCCGTCACGCTACAAACCGCAGAAGTTTTTGACAATCGACTGCTAAAGGAGCCTAAAGAATTTTCATTTGTCAGTACCGTGGTTCTTTGTTGTCAGATAAATTCATATTTAGTAAGCTCAAGTTAGTAACATTATTTGTATTTGGTAATTACAGGTCATTCTGAATGTTACCGTATAATATACCTAGACTATTGGTAAATTTTGAAATTTATCTCATTTTAGCTTTCATATTCTAACTGGGACGCCATGAGGCTAAGACATAAACAGAGCACTTTCAGTTCGTAAACTGAGGCAATCCTTGTTCATACGTCACAAAAATTCCTCTAGGCCCGACACCAGTGAGATTCACACTGTTAAACATCGTTAAAAATCAGTCTGTGTAAAATTTAATGCAAAGACTTCGAAATTTGCGTGTGACGAACATACGTGAAAATTAAAGGAAATCTCTTTTGTTCATCTCGTGAATATTTCTGCTATGACGTTTTCTATGTACTCGCTTCACTACTCCAACACGTTCAGTTACTAAATTGTACAGATGCAGGTTTTAGAGTTTCCTTATTGCCTGTTTTTCCTGCTTTTTCTTCTCTACGAGGCAAGTTTCAACAAGCCAGCGTCAGTCTGCTTTTGTGTAACAGTTTTCATAATTTGTTTTACAAGGATGCGTAGAAATAACACACCCTCTTACAAAATCAAGAAAACTATGAAAGATGAAATATTATTAATGCTCAGGATTAACTGTTATTGAAAATCATTAAAGCGCGATATTTATTTACTGATAATTTGCTCTTATAATTCCTTAAATTTAATTTCTAAAATGCTGCACCATACGAGTACAAAAAAGTTGCGAGCTAGAATTGTGGAACTTTTGTTCCAATACAGTGAATCTATAATTACGGCGCAAAAAATTACAGAAACGTGTTTAATGTTGAAAGTTCTTACAAATGCTGCAAGTTCTTACAAATGCTGCGTAAAAACAATGACCACTAAATTGAAGGAAACGAGCTCAAACGCAATAGGATTGATAAACATGCTGAAGGAAATTTTTCAACGTCGGTTAGTTTCGCGCTATTGAGACGTTCCTTGACAGCCCTTGATCCTCAGATCAAAATCCTCTCACTTTTTTCTTTGTTGTATATTTGAAGAAAAAGGTTCTCGTGGTAGATAATTTACAAGAATTAAAACAATATGAAACAATACTTTATTCAAAAAGTAACTAACAACCACGAAGATGCTGAGTAATGTTATGAATGCTTTCTTGAAAAGTACGTATTGATATAAACAATTACACATAAAGTGCATGTGAGGATAATTTTGATGTATCCTCAATCATTTTTAATTATTTGAATATTTTTATGGTATTTATTTTTGTGATTGATGATTTGAAAGTGTGTTTTCCTACCCACAAAATCGTCCATCTGTATGTTTCATAATGAGATGGCTGTTCTTTTAACACGTTGACTCCGAAGTGGTGCGTATGTGGACCACTTAGGTTAGGTTCTGTAATTTTTTCAGATCCTTCTAGTGACTATGCGTACATAGCGAAGTTTTACACCAATCAGGCAATCAGAGGCAACGTGTTAAAACGATTCTTAACACGTTAAGTGCGAAGTGACCCACCGGTGGGTCACTCAGGTTAGGTTCTGTAATTTTTTCAAAGCTTTCTAGTGACTGAATGTACAAAGTAAAGATTTGCACCAGCTAGGCAACCGCAATTAACGTGTTAAGAAATTATAGCACTTGAATAATTAGAAATCTTTTCATTACTCTGCGTTCACATTCGACTGCCAGACCGTCAATTTCACAGTATTTTATTTCGTCACATTTGCCGTATAGTTGGCGGATGACTGCATAGTTTACTCCTGGTAGTTGAAAAATAGCGCGTTTTTAAATATAAATCCTTCCAGGAATTTATTATGATCTGAGAGACTCCATTTCCATTTATTAGGACATAGATTTTATTTATAATTCGTGTTCGTTAAAGAAGTTACTATTAAAGATTATTTGAAATACATAATTACCTTGCGAAACTGCTTGATGTTTACTTAAGAAAAATTCGGGCCTCTAAATGATGGTATGAATCTTTAAAAAGTAAATTCTCTGTAATTCAAGATCGTTTTGAGCTGAATATTTTTTCTGTTCTTTCTCAAAGTTAAAATTCGTTGTTTAAATTCATGTGCTTAAAACAAAAGTTCTTACGAAATTAAAAAAGAACTATAAGTATCATTAATGGTTGAACCGAGTTGATTTATGCTATATTTGTATAGGTTACTTCATTTGTGTTAAGGGCCAATTCTTGAGATATAAAACTAAATAAGTGAAAAATTGGAAATTCTGTCGACATATTCCGCTTTGATTTAATCCCTTGTCTTCTCAGTAACATGGAAAGAAAAAACAGTTGCGATGGTGTAATACCTAATTCTTCGCTTTAAGTTCAATCCATTTGCGCGTTTTGTTAACTATACTAGAACCATTTAGAGTTTTAGACCTTGCTAACAATGCGTACAAATGCGCTCTATCGCAGTCATGATAAAGCAACAATTGCTGCTAAACTTGAAATCTTTTAGTTAATTCACTCTCTCTCCTTCTCTCTCAATTTCGCTTTTTATTTCTTAAGCCACAGCGGGTGAAACTTTCTGTTCACTTGCTAGCTTCTGTTCACTTGCTAGAGAGAAGCTAATTTGTAATCGATTTCTATGACTTTGCAGGAATGTGTGTACTGACATCTAGATTATCGTATTGTTTTCGGTGAATATTTTGCAGCGACTTCCTAGAATTGGTGTTTTATTCGTGCAGAGCAGAGCATATGTGTGAGTTATGATGTGATGAAGAATGCGCTTGCATTGTGTACAAGACTTGAGAACATTCACTCCCTGCTCCGATTTTATTTCATAATGTACGTTGGTGTCGGACTAGAACGATATTTAACTCCAATTAATTTCTTTGGATCGTTTTCGAACGCTATATTTTGTCGCTTGCGGGAATTCGAATTTATTTCTTCGTGCTGATCATTTTTTGGGAGATGCAACTTTTAAAATGTTTCAACGATGGACGGTTTTAGTTTTTCTTGGTAAACATATTCGTAGTTTAGAGATGGAATTTGTCCTGGAAGCAATTTTTATATTGTATTTTTTCCTATATTTTGTGCCTCACCAGAAGTTATCATCTTATCTTTAAAGTACATTACAAGACAATTTTAGTTGCGACGTGTATTAAATAAGATTATTGTCTCATATTCTACTTACAATACTCGACCACCAGCTGG
>VCRD01002792.1:0-16200 GCA_006783055.1 Trinorchestia longiramus
ACAGCCAGCTTGTATAAATGCTCATGCTTGGCAAGTAGTCACGCTCAAACCCAGGTAACTGACTGTTCAAAGTCATAGTATCTCCCACTAATTCAACAGACTTAGACTTAGATCGAGGGCCAGAACAAAATCACCATACGGCACACTGCTGCCATGGCTTGCAGATTCACGTAAACAAACAATCCGGTTTGTTTCAGCTATCCGTATCGGTTGCAATGAAAGTGTTTCAAGTGACGACGATTGTTAAGTATGACTCTCATGCATGAGTAGTTTTTCAAGTGATCATAAAACCCCTCTCAAAACGCAATAAACTATTTGTGCCCAAAAGTAGGTTTGTTTCTTGTATATGATACACGTTCGATTTCAGCTTCATTTGCTTTCTGTTTCATAACCACAATGTTCCATGCAGGCAACAATATTTATGAATGTTTCTTGTATCTTAAATAAAATACTTGACTGCACGTATTGATCTGGATTATGTGATAATACAGATGCATTTAAATATATATTGTTGCCGAATCCAAATAATATTTTGAGCCAAACTAATAGAGAATTACTATCAGAGTAACAGATGATATTGGTGTTACTAAACAGCGATAAGGGAAAATTTATTTAATTGATTGTAGATCAAGAAAGCTATTTGAAAATAAAATACTAGAGATACATTTACCCTATGGTCTGGCATATACCGCTAAAAACATATCAATGAATTATCTACCTATACATTTTAGAGTCTTGCAACTTTCGCTTGTAATGCCTTCATTGAGAAAATGTTTACGCTTGCAACTACAGTAAAAATAAACAATAAAACAAAAATAGAATGTAACTCAATATTAAGGATACTATGACTAGATTAAGAGCATATTTTGTTAACAATTTGATGTGCTGCATGAATCTTGCAATGCCAGGTACAACGCTGAAGAACTTTAAATCATGCATACTCTACGTCTTACGGCAATGAATCTATCAACGGTAATGTCAAAGTCAAACAGTCCCTTTCCACTTCTCTAGAAGATTCAAATGAAGAAAATGAGAAGGAAATTTTGATGTTTGTTCAAAAAAATGTTGTATCAGGTGAACCCTTGTCTTTCGTTTGTAAAGTTAAGTTTATTTAAAATAAGTTGCAGAAATTCTTATCTGGCCTGTTTTTTGGTCTTTTGCAGTTAAAATTCGTTTATTAGATGCACTCAGCATCTGGCAACCCTATCCTCACCGGCCCATGCAATGCCAGAGGAGCCATAATCCAGTTCCAGTCCACACTCCACTCTACCATTCCATGATTCCAGGCTTCAGTTGTAAACAAACAGTCAAAGATGGCGGTGTAGCGCAAGAGGAAGTCTTTAGCTGTGAGCGGGATCAGCTGTACTTCTATTTGTGAATTTAGGTGAGTTAACATTAATCTTTTTGTCCTGTTTGAAATAATTTTACTTTAGCAATTTGCATTCAATTTTCTGAATTTCAGTTCGTGTGTTCATGTGCAGAAAAGTCGAATTAATGGTTTACTCGGCATGCAGGACTAAGTTTTCCATTATAATTTCCCAATTAATGCACGTGTATTGTAAGTTTTTGAAGGACCTAAGTTTTGGGCATTTTTAACAAGCATAAACATGCAAGTTCACTTGCATGCACCGCATTTGTCACGATTGTCGCTTCAATTTTGGAATTCTTTCTCAATTTTAATTCGATTTTAAAACGCTCCAAACCTCGTTTTTGTCTCACTTTTTGGAAGTGTGAAAACATTTCATGCTGTGCATATTATAAATAAGGTTTCTGGTTTCAAGACTTTATCTACGCTCAGAAAACTATTTTTTCAAACCTACGTAGCTCACGATATTATAAATAGGTATTTTTTTGCTGCGTTCCGATTCGGAATTCGAAAATTGGTAGAGTAGAACTGTAATCTTATTCAGTAACCTCACTCCTTGATGCTTTTCCGCTATTATTTGCTTTATTCATCGAAATTTTGGAAAAATTCTGAAAGAAATCACGAAAATCGCTAACAGGTTAGGTACTGCCGGACATCTTTGAGTTTCTTCACAAATTCAAAGGTAAAAAAAAATTCGGTCGTCGAAAAAAACTCGTTCGAAGGTCAAAAAATTTTGTTCGGTCAAAAAAATTTGTTCGAAGGTCAAAAAAAATTTTTTCACGTCTGACGCGTTATTTCCCCAAGTAAGAAAACTAAGTATCTCTTCTTGAAGGTGATAAATTTCACAAATTGATGCGTCATTTTTATGGAAAGTCCCAGTATATCTAATTCATTATCACAAATAAGTGAAAGCATTTGTTCGGTTTGAGGGTAAAGTGACTGATATTCATCTGCTATTTGATGTTCAAGACAATTGGTGTGAACTATAAGTGAACTGTACCAAGCCAAGCCAAGAACAACACCACGACCGCACTTGTTGACTTAACATGTTTGTTGCGATGCGACCCACCGGTGGGTCACTTAGGTTAGGTTCTGTAATTTTTTCAGATCCTTCTAGTGACTATGCGTACAAAGTGAAGTTTTACACCAATCAGGCAATCGCNCGGTTATTAAGTCAACAAGGGCGGTTGTGGTGCGGTTATTAAGTCAACAAGTGTGGTTGTGGTGCGGTTATTAAGTCAAGTGCGGTTGTGGTGCGGTTATTAAGTCAACAAGTGCGGTCGTGGTGCGGTTATTAAGTCAACAAGTGCGGTCGTGGTGCTGTTCTTGGCGTGGTTTGGTACAGTTCACTTATAGTTCACACCAATTGTCTTGAACATCAAATAGCAGACGAATATCAGTCACTTTACCCTCAAACCGAACAAATGCTTTCATTTATTTATGATAATGAATTAGATATATTGGCACTTTCCATAAAAATGACGCATCAATTTGTGAAATTTATCACCTTCAAGAAGGGATACTTAGTTTTCTTACTAGGGGAAATAACGCGTCAGACGTGAAAAATTTTTTTTTGACCTTCGAACAAAATTTTTTGACCTTCGAACGAGTTTTTTTCGACGACCGAATTTTTTTTGCCTTTGAATTTGTGAAGAAACTCGAAGATGTCCGGCAGTACCTAACCTGTTAGCGATTTTCGTGATTTCTGTCAGAAATTTTCCAAAATTTCGATGAATAAAGCAAATAATAGCGGAAAAGCATCAAGGAGTGAGGTTACTGAATAAGATTCCAGTTCTACTCTACATATATTTTCGAATTCTGAATCGGAACGCAGCAAAAAAATACTTATTTATAATATCGTGAGCTACGTAGGTTTGAAAAAATAGTTTTCTGAGCGTAGATAAAATCTTGAAACCAGAAACCTTATTTATAATATGCACAGCATGAAATGTTTTCACACTTCCAAAAAGTGAGACAAAAACGAGGTTTGGAGCGTTTTAAAATCGAATTAAAATTGAGAAAGAACTCCAAAATTGAAGCGACAATCGTGACAAATGCGGTGCATGCAAGTGAACTTGCATGTTTATGCTTGTTAAAAATGCCCAAAACTTAGTTCCTTCAAAAATTTACAATACACGTGCATTAATCGGGAAATTATCATTGAAAACTTAGTACTGCATGCCGAGTAAACCATTAATTCGACTTTTCTGCACATGTACACACAAACTGAAATTCAGAAAATTGAATGCAAATTGCTAAAGTAAAATTATTTCAAACAGGACAAAAAGATCAATGTTAACTCACCTGAATTCACAAATAGAAGTATAGCTGATCCCGCTCACAGCTAAAGCCTTTCTCTTGCGCTACACCGTCATCTTTGACTGTTTGTTTACTACTGAAGCCTGGAATCATGGAATGGTAGAGTGGAGTGTGGACTGGAACTGGATTATGGCTCCTCTGGCATGGCATGGGCCGGTGAGGATAGGGTTGCCAGATGCTGAGTGCATCTAATAAACGAATTTTAACTGCGAAAGACCAAAAAACAGGCCAGATAAGAATTTCTGTATACAATAGTTAACTTATTTTAAATAAACTTAACTTTACAACGAAAGACATGTGTTCACCTGATACAACATTTTTTTGAACAAACATCAAAATTTCCTTCTTATTTTCTTCATTTGAATCTTCTAGAGAAGTGGAAAGGGACTGTTTGACTTTGACATTACTGTTGATAGATTCATTGCCGTAAGACGTAGAGTATGCATGATTTAAAGTTCTTCAGCGTTGTACCTGGCATTGCAAGATTCATGCAGCACATCAAATTGTTAACAAAATATGCTCTTAGTCTAGTTATAGTATCCTTAATATTGAGTAACATTCTATTTTTGTTTTATTGTTTATTTTTACTGTAGTTGCAAGCGTAAATATTTTCTCAATAAAGGCATTACAAGCGAAAGTTGCGACTCTAAAATGTATAGGTAGATAATTCATTGATATGTTTTTAGCAGTATATGCCAGACCATAAGGTAAATGTATCTCTAGTATTTTATTTTCAAATAGCTTTCTTGATCTACAATCAATTAAATGAATTTTCCCTTATCGCTGTTTAGTAACACCAACATCATCTGTTACTCTGATAGTAATTCTCTATTAGTTTGGCTCAAAATATTATTTGGATTCGGCAACAATATATATTTAAATGCATCTGTATTATCACATAATCCAGATCAATGCGTGCAGTCAAGTATTCCATTTAAGATACAAGAAACATTCATAAATATTGTTGCCTGCATGGAACATAGTGGTTATGTAACAGAAAGTAAATGAAGCTGAAATCGAACGTGTATCATATACAAGAAACAAACCTACTCTTGGGCACAAATAGTTTATTGCGTTTTGAGAGGGGTTTTATGATCACTTGAAAAACTACTCATGCATGAGAGTCATACTTAACAATCGTCGTCACTTGAAACACTTTCATTGCAACCGATACGGATAGCTGTAACAAACCGGATTGTTTGTTTACGTGAATCTGCAAGCCATTGCAGCAGTGTGCCGTATGGTGATTTTGTTGAATTAGTGGAGATACTATGACTTTGAACAGTCAGTTACCTGGGTTTGAGCGTGACTACTTGCCAAGCATGAGCATTTATACAAGCTGGCTGTTCCAGTGATGCTCTAACTTGGCTGGCTGTTTTGCATGGAATGGTCCAGGATGGCCCTTGAGGAATTATCTTAAACGAGCCTGGCACACAGGCCAAAAAACTTTGATGCCACCGTGTTGTATGTGTGAGCTTGAAAGGGAATTAAACGCTGTAACATAGACTCTAACTACAGTTGGCCTTAAATTTAAAGCTAAAAGTAAAATTGTGGAGGTTAGTTTCTGTAACAAACTATTTTTTAACTAGTTGTTGTTGTTAAAGCCCTCAATAAGCATGACATCAAAGAAGTATTGTCGTAATAGAGCCCTTACTATAGTTGGCCTTCAATTTCAAGTTAAGAAAGTTAAGCCTAGAGTAGCATTAGTACTGCAATTCTATGGGTGTTATTTTTTCTACCTTTGTTATCAAAAGTCTAAGCCCAGTGAATGTGAATAGATGAGCTCAAAATTTACTATCAATGTGGAGTCTTGTTAATCTTAATGATCTAAGTATTTCCATACATTTACCTGGAGATTTGTAAGAGGATATTTCTAAGTATTCATCTATTTAATATTGTATGATAGTAAGATACAATCAACATAAACTTTTAATTCTATCCAAGCTTCTGTTTTTGAAGTTTCATCTGTGCCCTTGGAAATGTAGATTTTATGTAATATTATGTGTATTTCTTATACTTTTGTTTATTCTACAGGTGTGAAGGATATTTTGCTTTACTTGTTGTGCACCATGAGTGCTCTACTGTATGAGCATGGGGTTCCATGTCCTAAGAGCAACAACAACATCAGTCTGTACTCAAAAATGGATGAAGCTTGCCTTGTAGTGCATAATGCAGATTTGGTGCATAGCATTGAATTGTTTGGCCAGAGTAAAGAGTGTTTCAAGGTATGTATTATAATGTAGGTTGTGTCTTGTGTGCAATTTAGAACTCCTTTCTTGCTGCCATTGTGTATAATATTGACTTGTATTTCACTGCATAAAGAACAACATTTTTGATATGCTTCATGTGCTTTTTAGGATTGAATTGACTGTAGAGTAACACTCACTTGCTCACTTGCAGACTAGAACACAGAAAAATAAATTAAGTTTAAACTAAATTATATTGTTGTACTGCAATTCATGATTCTAATAATAAAAATTGCATGCTTCTATTAGTTGAAGAATGTGAGGAATTTGGTCATTTTTTATTAGTTTATTCCATTAGAACTGGTTAAAATATTTCTATTCTTCCATTCTTATGATTGAATGCACTCACCATCATTTCTTACAATCAATAGCTATTTTGCTGTCATTGACATGGGTTTATTTTGTGGAAATATTGCTTGAAACATTAATTTCTTGCATTAGGCATTTTTTCAAAAGTATATTTATATTTTTCATTTTGTTGCAGTGTTCATTCTTCCACTATGCTACTCTTCCTCCTGAGAGTAATGCTACACTGATCGTCAACACAACGTACCCCACGTTGTTGAGCACTCAGCATCATCACTCTCGTCTTTATGGGTGAGACCATGGCTTTTGAGACTGCTAGTGCACTACTTGCATTTTAAAGTCTTTTTTAATTTATTTAAAGTAATTAAAATGTTGCTTGTTTCCTGAATGAATTAAGTTATCTTAGTTTATTAAAAATAAGCCTGGGAAGGGAGTTATGGAATAGAGTGGAGCAATCTATAAGTGTCTGAAGGCAGTCTGCTCTGGTCACAAGATATCTACTAGAATATTACTTGCCTAGTAGAGATAATGAGGAACTATTGTTTTCAAGTTCTTAATCATAAAATCAGCATTAAAATATTTCATTTATTAGTTTATAAGTTCCACAACCTACAGTAGGTCAAATAAATCAATTAACTAGCTCTTGATATTATCTATAAACTAGCTCTAGACAACAACTATAAAGTAGTTCTGTATATTTTCTAAGCAATATCTTTGGATTGTATTTGTAAAGAGCTGCTAGCTATCAAATGGCAATCATCAGTTGGAAAATTTTGAAATGTATGTACAATTGCAGTCTACAAACTTTCTAGCTGGGGTTTCACTGAAATGTGGTGTTACAGACTATATTTTCTTTAAGCTGTCAATGGAGAAACTGAATAATTATTATTACTTGTCATGCCTACTATAAATAAATCCCTTATGCTGTCTATTATGGTATACTGTTGCATTTAAAAAAAAATCTTGACTGCAACAAATTCATATGTAGCTGCCTCACAAGTTCTCTGGACTCCTGTTCTAACATGCATGACCAAATTTAACAAGTACATGCATCTTTGGAAGAACATTTATGATCTAATTGATTTTAAAGAGATTTTTCTTTGAAATTATTCTCACAATCTCTTTAACGGGATCAGGTGACATACTCGGTACTTTTGTGGTTCCTAAAAGGAATGACTTGGAGTTTTCCTGCGCTTTATTTCTTTTTCTAACTGCATATTCTTCCAAGTTTCTGTGTAAGTTTGACCTGAGAGTTTCTGAAGACTGTCAACACCATGAACCTTGATAACTCTAAAGAAGTTTGACTGTCAAGAAGACATTTTGGTGGCAACATCAAGTGTAGATGTTATTTTTTTCCATTACAGTTGTACTTCTTCATTTTTTATGCCTGAATACAAACATAATCCATTGATGTTTGAAAGCACCATGTTTATGAGTTGAGGTATCTTATTTTGAAGGCACAGAAATTTTTTAACATTTGAAATTTATCTGGTGGTCTACATACCCACACTTCTAATATATCTACTCACAAAATTTTCAGGTATAATGATGCATCTAGTCTTGTGCTAGGGAAGTTTCTGTTGATACAATTGTAATATTTGGTGTTATGGGCAAAAAATGAAAGACTGGAAAAATGAAACTACCCATATTAGCATTTCCCTGAGGTATTTCTTAAGTGTAAAACAAAAATTATTCATGGGTGATGATGGAAGAAGGGTATTAGAGTTTTAGAAAATTTATTTTTATGTACATGATGCATTATGAAGTGAAGGGGTCTGTTACTTACAAGCCCTAACTATGCATTAATTTTTTAACTTATAATAATTACCCTAAATTTAACTACTGTTTATAATACTCAGAAAGTACAATCAATAAGTTAGCATTAGATATAGTTTTCTTTTATGATATGTATTCATAAAGGAAAAATTATGACTCAATAGTAGACATTTATTGTCATTTTCACATTCATGTGCTTTTATGGCTTCTAATCTATGTTCTTTTTTGTAGGTTTGAGACTCACTTCATGGAGTCTGCATCATATCTGCTGACACTGAACAGTTCAGGTTACGCTATGACCCAAACTCGTCCAAGTGCCAGCACTTACTATCGTGAGTGGAGGTCTTGTTGAACAAGCAACTTCTTACTGGCTGCACTGGAACTGGGGTGGCTTGTTCTGGAGGGGTAGAGATTGTATGCTAAAGACTGATGCTGGCCGTGGGACAAAATCTTGAGATCTGCTACTGAACCTTCTTTCATAGGTTTAATATTTTGTGCCAGCTATCTCACTCAGTATATCTTAGTATTTTGTGCCAGCTATCTCACTCAGTATAATATCTTAGTATTTTGTGCCAGCTATCTCATTCAGTATAATATCTTGGTATTTTGTGCCAGCTATCTCACTCAGTATAATATCTTAGTATTTTGTGCCAGCTATCTCACTCGGTTTAATATCTTAGTATTTTGTGCCAAGTATCTTATTGTTTCATGCTAATACCAGTTAGCTAACTCATAATTACATGTCTTACACAACACTTATTATCATGAATTCATTGAAAACATGTTATGTATAATTCAGTTGTACGTACTAGTTTTACATGACCATGTACATTTTACTAAGTTTCTTTCATCATCAACAATCTAATTATGTTCAGTATCACCATCAATTTCTTCCATCTGATCATTATTGGCATTCAAATGTTAGAACAAATATTTACCCCCTTCTTGTGGATATAACACATTACTTTGTGAAAGGAGTGTTGAATAATTTTTACTGTACTATTGTGTTTAAATCAGCATTTATATTCCTAGACGTCTCTATAACAAAGCCCGACAAAAAATAATTTTTGGAATGTTTCCCTAATGTCACTAGTCAAACTTTACTAACTTTGGTTTGAAAAACGAATATGATTAGGAAAAGTCTATTAGCTATAGTTTCTGTGATATACAATATGTGGAAGTATTTTTTTATGGATTTAAGGAAAATGATACATTTTAATTACATATGCCAACAACATTGAAAGTGCATTTTAAATTGTGATAATGACAGTTACGTTCTAAGACTTCTAAATTAAAGGATGAATACCTGGCAGGTGGTTCAGTGGGAAGAGAATCATGTGGTGGCTTCATGAGATCGTTTTATTTTGGCTTGCCTCTTGTAAGTGAATTCCGGAGTATCCCTACTCACAGACCATCAGTAATGCGCTGCATAGCTTTATTCTAACTCCCCTGATATCTTTGATCTATTGAAGAAATATCCTGGTGGCATCTTTGTCTGTGTTCATTACTGATAACTCCTCAACTAAGAGGGAAAAGTCTAGATGGGAGTGGATAAAATAGATTTTAAGGGATATGTTGCATCCAAGTTGATAGTATTTTTCTAGAAGTAGTGTCACCAATTGAGTGTAGTTATGATCTCTTTTGTTATTCAAGAGTCCATGTATAACTCCTGATAAAGCTTCCCAAGTTTCTTTTTTTCCCTCCAAGATTCGGTCAAATGCAAGATCGTTCAAAAGTTGTCGAATCTGTGGCCCATCAAAAAGTCCCATAGTGTCCATGGTTTGTAGGCCCTACCAAACCATAGGCCCAGTAAAAACATAGATCGTTTTTTTCAGTCATTCTCGTAGTATAACCGAACAACTGTTGCAACATATGTGTGGAGCCATAATGGATACACTGTTTACTAAATTTTCTGTTTTCAATTAAGATCAAAGATTTGGGTTATGCTGTAATTTGTGTATGATTTCTGTCAAAGTGACTCACTGACTGCCTTGCTGACAGCGTTGGTGTGTGCTCTACTCTTCTACGCCATGCTCTTTGCTGTGTGGGGCTTTGCATCCTTCCTGTATGCCAGTATGGACAACTCTTCCGTGAGTCCAACATAGAATTATGTGCTAGCATTGTCTGTTTTTTTTTGGTGGTATATTGCGGCTCAAAAATATTGTATTCTAAATGTTTATTACTGTCACAAGAAAAATAACTTACCTTTGAAATAAGCTTAAGCATGGAAACTCCACTCGAACGAAAGAAAGATTGAATCGAGAGCGAGAGAATGATTATCTCAAGAAGGATTTATAAATATTTTTTGCCATCATTTTTGATGGCACGGGTACACTGCCGCGAAAAATTGAGACACACCAAAATGCATGCTAGGATAATAACCGCGATTGGACGCTCTCTTTTAATTGATAATGCGAAAAGAAATGTTTTAAATTAGTTTGACCAGTAACATGGCTACCACTTAGTATAAGGCCAAAGATTTTGGAAATTGAGTTATTGTTTTCGGAATTGTGATTTTCTTGAAAAGCTTCAAAGAGATAATAGAGGATATTTCAGAATAAAATTCCGGCAAAAAAGGCTAACATGGATAGAAACGTGTCCAACCGTAAGAGAGAAGCAGCAAGACTTCGATAGCAAGAAAGACGTTGTTCCTCCGAAAGAAAACTGATTCTCTTCCCAAGCTCAAAATGGATTCGTTTGGGAACAAATTATTAACGGGCAATGCACTAGTAATTATTGTAAAGAAATGAACTAAAACAGAGATACACCAAAAAAAGTGGGCTAATTAGCGGCTGAGAAAATAGGTTTAAGAAATTTTAGCTATGTTATTTGCCTATCATTGAGAAGCGTACATGGAGGTGTAAATGTTTTTTGTAAATGATGTAACTGTAAATGTAAATGATGTAATTTGTAAATGATGTAACTTAAGACTGATCACAAAATGGTACCTTCTCATGACTGTTTCCTATTTTTAAATATGGCTATTTATACTAATGCAGTTACGTTGAGAAATGAATCTATACTATAATACAAGTATTGAACAACCCATGTTCAAAGAAGCTTCTCTATTTGTAGTTGTGCACAAACCCAAAACAGTTGTCTGTAGTGTAAGTATAATTAAGATCATATGTAACAACAATGTTTGAATTAAGGTTACTGCTATGCTGGCGGTCAAACTGCTGTGAGGGAGGAGTTTTGTGCAGTTACTGCCTCGAGTTTCTGAACAATTATGGTGTCTACCAGACGCTGTTTCAAGACTTCTGCTGGTCTTTGATTTTGTAATAGTCGAGTAAATATGAATATAGTCAACGAACATCTGTTTAGGTACGATGTTTTAGGAACAAATTCTTGTTAGGTAAAACTATTTTACCTCGTATTTGTCTGAGAAGTTAAGAAGCTGGATAAAGCTTTTATTACCTTGAGAACTACGAATAAGTCAACTTGAAGGTGTTACTTGGCTAGATTTCTTTAAATATTGCATTAACTTAACCATGCTTTTTACGATTGTGGGGGAGGGGAGGAGTGCAGTGCCTGGACTGTGTTGAGACTCTCACAATGAGTTCAGTTCTGGTAGACTTCTCCTTAGTGATGACAGTGGGAAAATTTTAGTCTGGTACGGTATCCTTGGCAAAAGCTAAAGTTGTTTCCCGTGAAGTTAATTCATCTTTTCCTCTCACATGTAAGAGTTTTAAATTATCTTTCAAAATAGGAACAGTTGAGGGACATTATATGGTCTCGCACATGACTGTTAAATGTTACAGGTCAGCAAGGGAGAGGAGAGATTCATTTTGATCTGCTACATGCTCCTGGAGGAAACTTTTTGTCTCTCCTGTGTTGGTGGAGTTACTCTGGTCACACGAATATTTCTGAAGGTTATGGCTGTGTACTAAGGTATTAGGATGAGTACATCGTGAAACTGAACTGTTCAAACATATAATAAATGGCTAGGAGACTTGAATGATTTGAGCTACAGAATTTTGGACACTAGTTACTATGTAGCAACGTTGGTTTTCGTGTTTTGTCTAGAGTTAATCTTTTTAAAGACTGCGGGTACGCTTTTTTGTCTTTCTGATTCAATTTTATTAGTACGTTCTGAACATTGTATTGTAGCCACCAAATTGTGTACTTTAATTTTACATCTCTTGCTATTTTTTGCAAATTTTGAAATTGTTTTCAACTTATTCTTAGACTAACTAGAGAAAGCTGCTGCTGCTGCTGCTACACTTTACTGTTACGTTTTCTTCATTGCTCTTTAGTACATATGGAGTCTATGCCTTATTCATATCCTGATTTTGCAGGAGGATTCAGAGACCACCCCGATCCTGAGACCTGCGAGCGAGAACGTCCGAGAAGAAATCCCAATACCTTCTACCTCAAAAGAGGAGTCTAAGAGGCGTCCCTCTTATGAAAGCATAAGCACCAGTCAGAGTCCCTCGAATGATGTTCAAACCTCTACCCACAGAACAGAGAGAACCGATAAGCTACGCACGCTTGATGTTTTCAGAGGCTTCACTATAGTCTTGATGATATTTGTGAATTACGGGGGTGGAAAATACTACTTCTTCAAGCATGCGCCGTGGAATGGGTTGACAGTAGCTGACTTGGTGTTTCCTTGGTTCGTTTGGATCATGGGCGTGTCCATGATGTTTTCTTTGAGATCCCAGTTTCGAAAAGGTGTTTCCAAGCAGGTCATAATTTGTAAAATAGTGAAGCGATCCGTCATTCTTTGCTGTCTTGGTCTGTTCATAAACGGTTTTAGCAACAGCAATCTGACCACGCTCCGTATCCCTGGCGTGCTGCAGAGACTTGGTGGCTGCTACTTTGTCATTGGCATCATGGAGACTCTTCTTTTCGTGAACCCTGAGGACTTATCGCAAGAAGATTGGGGAGGTTGGTTCATGTTCAGAGATGTGGTGAAGTCATGGCTGCAATGGAGCATTGTCATTGGGCTGGCAAGTGTACAATGCATTGTAACGTACGTGCTGGTCGTGCCAGGATGCCCCAGAGGATACTTAGGTCCTGGAGGTCTGCATGACTATAACGCACATAGCAACTGCACTGGCGGAGCTGCTGCCTACATTGACCAACTTGTTTTTTCACCTGCGCATTTATACAAAGGGAGCACTGCTAGGAACATATATCAAAATACAGTTTCACATGATCCTGAAGGTTTGTTGGGGTACCTCACCTCAATGCTGCTGCTGGAGTTCGGTGTAGCTGCAGGTCGGGTGCTTATAACTTACGAGGGTCACAAAAACAGGCTTGTTAGAATGCTTGGGTGGGCGTTCACTTCTGGTGTAGTGGGTGCCGTGCTCTGTGGCTTCAAGAAAGAAGACGGCATTGTGCCTGTGAACAAAAATCTTTGGTCATTAAGCTACGTCTTGGTGACGGCTTGCTTTGCGTTTGTTTTGTTCGCTGCTCTCTATGTCATAGTCGATGGCTGCAAGAAATGGGACGGAGGTCCGTTCTCTTTTGCTGGCTACAACTCCATTCTCTTGTACGTGGGCCATGAGCTCACTAAAGGTGTTTTTCCGTTCGGGTGGACGCCCGTAGGTCCCTACCATGGCACCTACTTGTTCGTGAGTCTTTGGGGCACCAGTCTCTGGATGTTCATTGCTTACCTCTGGCACAAGAAGCATTTTTATGTTACTATTTAGCACGTTTTACTGCTGTTAGTTGAAATTTAGTTACATTTTCTTTATTTTCATCTGATATGACTTCGACTGGTGCTGTGTTGTTGTAACCGTATAGAAGTATTTTTAATTTGCTCCTTGACCTATAGCTTCAGGGCTAGTACGCTTGTCTGAGATTTTCTCTCGCATATTGCTATTTTTTTATTTTGTTACTATTATATAGAAGGGAGGTATGAACCTTTAATTTGTACTAGGACTAGAAATGTTTTTATTCCAGCTCAACTTAGTAGGATAAGTAAGTATGTTTTATAAGTATTAATTCATACGGGCGGTTGCGAGTGTAGAATCAGGAGGTAATACACTTGCGTACATCATTTTCGTACGTAGATAAATTCTGTTGTATTTTAGTGGTCTGTTATATCTTTTTATTTGAAACTACTATGTTAATCGTTAACGTGCCATTTTTGAGCTTTAAAATAGAAATGATAGCCAAGCGGGTAAAATTTAAGTGTCTAATGCCAAATTTTTATTCTTTTAAAGGGAAATTAAAGTTTTCAGTGAAGGTGGAGTGAATGCATAGAAATAGAGAAGGATTTATTTTAGTAATTGATGGAGTGAAGATGTTGGTGCTCGCGGTATTTTTGCAAAAAATAATTGTTGAAAAATGTGAAACTGATGCACAAAAGCAGTGGGTCATCAAGTCTGTGATCACCTTTAAAATTACTGATTACTAAATTAATGATTAAAATTACTAAACTCAAGTATCCGTGAGGGTACGCCAGCAACTACCATGAATTAGTATAATTGATATTATTGATATTAAGAACACGTTGTTCAAATTCACCCTTTATTTTGAAAATGAAATACGTCGTCAAATTTGTACGCATTCATAATTAGCCATGGAGGAATGAACGTGAGTATAAACGTCACTAGCCTCGGGCAAACTACATCCATATTCAGTACTGTTGGATTGAGATCAAGTGTGAGTTATGTCGTAATTACTATAATTGAGTTAGAATGGAAAACATTAATTTTGTTTATAATTAACGCTAACTGTGATGTTAGTTTTGATGCGTCACGTTGCCGTAACTCCATTGCGTGGGTTGGTTGAGGAATGCTGTTGTGATGATGTGTTTTGTTGTTGTTAACTCATCAATGCATAGCGTACGTAAAAATGTACACCAATAAATTTCAAATACCCGGATCATACAAAGTGTGGCAACATAGTTCTTTCTTTTAAGCAAAGTGCTTTGAAAAATGGAAGTTATGTTGCCGCACCCTGTACGCGTTCAGTTTTCGTTTGTTCCGTGAAGGTTTTAATGTGACTCGTGGAATATGGTTCAGGGTATATTCTCACAGAAAATTGAATGGAAAAATCAAAAAAATAGAATGAGAGATAAGGAACGAGCCGTTTGGCCCATTCTTGTGACGATACCCAAGTCCCATGCCGTAATTCTAGCCGCCGATGGTCAAGCACAAATAGACCACGGCAGTTGCGGGTCTCGAACCCGGGTCTTCCCGCATCCCAAGCAGGTTTGCTCACCAGTCGACCACGCTGATGGAGTTCGATTAAGCTGATGGATGGTTTATTTACTTTTTGAAATATATGAGACTTTATTGGAGGGCATATTTATGTACGCCTTGTATTTATGAATCAATACAGTTATTATATGGGCAGAAAAGCTGGTGAGGATTTCCGTGTCTAATTTCAATCGGAATCATCGAAATGTTCTTTATAAAATTTTTAATCATGGAAACCATTGTAGGTATGTTTCTTTTCATCGTAATATCTAAGAATTCAAGTTCTTAATAATCGAAATCCAAATCAATTTCGAATAATCAAAACCTAAATAAAATTTCTTACAGTCGAAATATTTATACTAACATTTTCTGGTGTACCGATGTAATCCAAAAGAAAGTTAACCGAGATTTTATTATTTGTCATTGGTGTTTAAAATATCAATCTAGAATAATAAACTTATCCGTGACGAAAGGAGTATGATTCATGCATGTAATAACAAACAGAACAACTACCTTATGCATGCAATTGATATTCTAGGTACCAATCACGCTGTATAGTGATGGTGACGAAGTGTAGCCGCTGTGGGTCTTCGTTTAGCTCTCATCATAAGTCAAAGTTGTTGTACCTTTGCAGTGTTCAATGGAGATTTTCTCAAATATTTATCTTTTGTTCGTATTTTTCTAGTGCGCAAGATGGAACTCATAAACTTTTTGAGGCATTTTTTGTTTTTCTCGAGTAGTTTCGTTATTTTTATCGTTACTTTGCGTACAGTTCGTTCTTTTTTTCATCTTTGTTGTTAAAATTGCATCACGCCACAACTTTGTGGGAGCTGTAATGGTAAAATTGCGTCATACCACAACTTTGTGGGAGCTCTAATGGTAAAATTGCATCATACCACAACTCTCTAGGAGCTGTAATGGTAAAATTGTATCATACCACAACTTTCTAGGAGCTGTAATGGTAAAATTACGTCATGCCACAGTTTTGTGGGAGCTGTAATGGTAAAATTACGTCATGCCACAGTTTTGTGGG
>VCRD01002792.1:25286-47220 GCA_006783055.1 Trinorchestia longiramus
GCTCTGAAGTTACTACACCTGCTCAGAAGTCACAACACCTGCTCAGAAGTCATTCCACCTGTTCAAAAATCATTCCACCAGCTCAGAAGTCACAACACCTGCTCTGAAGTCACAACACCCGCTCAGATGTCACTATATCTATGTAAGTAGTTCCGAGTTTGATCTGACGCAAAACTAATGATAAAGTTCAATGTAATATGACCTAAATTGTTGTGTGTGAGGGCGATGCTCTGAGGGCTCTGACGCCGTTCTGCGAAAGCCATTACACGACAGAGGAAGAGGACACTTTCTTGATTCCTGGTGCAATATAGAAAGAAGTTTCCTGTGACTTGAGGACTATAATTGGCCTCCAATTACTAAAACAACCGCAGAACTTTCTAAGTTTTCCCCCGTAAGTGAGAATGGATATTTTTTCGTGCTCTGTGTGCTGAAATTGTGTTGCAAGCTGTGGTAAGTTTCACAGACGCTTTCTACAATACTAAAAAAGTAACTAGATAGCCGAAAAAATGCATGAGAAAGAAAGAAAAACGAAAGAAAGAACCTTTATTTTCAATTATATATACTGTACATTTACAGTATTGTACATTTACAGATTTACTTTTAGACGGCATGGGAGGATTTACTTTTAGACGGCATGGGACTTCGGTATTGAACCAAGAATGGGCCAAACGGCTCGTTCCTATTGCCTTATTCTATTCTATTCTATTCTACATTGGGTTTTCAATTCTTAATGTTCACATCTTAACCCACGTTCTCCCAGATTTATTTTCCAATTTTTTTCCTTAAAATTCAATGAAACTTTATACGAACTATGTAGAGGTCATAAAAACACTGTACGTAAAATTTTATGATTATTTTGGTGGTGATGATACTCCTAGCATCTGTTTCTGTTCGTCTGTGTTGTGACTTGAGGTAGAGGCTCATAGGGACACGTAGGTATGTGAATACCGCAGGATATCAATGAACAAATACGTTAATAATTTGACGAAAATGAAGAAAATTAATTATTGCGTGTCAGTCATGATGCTTTTGGACATAATTAGCATATCTACAAACAATTAATACTAGTACATAAATAACTAAAATATCTGCTGAATGTTATAAATGGCCGTAGTAGCTTTTTAAGGTGCTAATTTTTGTATGCACTAAATGGCGGCCGCGTTGTAGTAATTTCCTCTTACATGTATGTGGCTTGGTGGTGGTTGTGTTGGACTACTTCTAATTAAATGACTTCTTCTATAGAAAATTTTCCAATCCGCCAACAGGATTACACCGAGAAAAACTAGCCAAAAATCTTAATTTTGGCTCATTTCTTCCAGTTGAGTTTGGCAGCTTCATTTCAGCGTTCGTCTTTCGTAGTCATCGGAATGTGTTCGAGCCTGGAGAGTAATTCAAAAACTTTCTGGAAGGACAATGGCTCTACGAAAACTTTTTCTTCTACCTAACAAGTTTGAGGCACTTTGATTGCCTGTAATTGAAAGTAAATTGATCTCGCTGATTAGTTAATAATTATTCTTTGGTGATTGGAACAAACTTTAAACGCTTGTATTTAAAGAGAACTTTACTGATAATTTGACCCTATGTACGCACACATATACATATATATATATACTCAAAATTAAGATTTGGATTAAGTAGGTTTTGATTCTAACACAATTGCTAGGCTTGGCTGAGTTACGGTGTGAAGGCAAGAGTTTAGTTTTTTAACTAAAAATTACCTTTTTTTAAATTTCAAATTACCTGTTAACCCTTTCGGTTCCGACGGCATCTCTGGTAGCCGCAGTCATTTTTCGCCTATTAAGATGCAGAGCAACACGTGTGTCTGTGCAAACGCTGGTAGGGCAGTGCAAGCTACAGTTTGCTCAGGACAATGCAGTGACCGTACAACATCGCAAAGCATCTTTTTTAAAATTTGATGTTAAATATGTTGAAAAGGCTCTGATATTTGCATCATGGTACCGAAAGGGTTAAAATGAATTACTCAACACACGATGTATAAGTGATCTCGGTTTCTTGTTGCGCAAATGAATATACTCGTATTCCTGGTAACAGATCTAATATTTGTGGACAGTGAAGATTTATTTTAGAGCAAGAACAAAAAGAATTAATCCTCAATCTTTAATGAGAATTGCTTCATCGGTCATGAAGTAGGGATCACATTAGGTGCAATTCATGACATTCATACTAGTAAAATTTAGTTAAGAGATATTTTATTCAAGAAACGCTGTATTATGCAGAGCAAATTGGGCTCAAAATGTTTGAAAATCTCGAGATCAGTTTTTCGCAGTAATATTCAGTTACTCTCCCAAGATTCGAAAGACTCAACACATTTTTTATGTTTCTAGTGCACTGAAGTTCAAAGAGCTTGAGTTGTGTCACGGGTATGTCGTTGCAGTGAATGTTCGTAATCGCTACATTCCATTCCAAGAAATTATTCTGAAATTTTTTAAAGCTAGTATACTCACCAAGAATATTAAGAGTTTAATCTCATTTTCATACCTAATTTTCAGCAAAAAAATAAAATGATTGCTTTGTAGATGCTATGAACACGAAACATGGTTTTCTCTTAGCATTTAATAGTTATTGAGAAGTATGCTACCAGCTGAGACTCTTATGGAATGTTTCAACATTTGGCCTTATACTAAGTGGCTACCACTTAGTATAAGACCAAAGATCTTGGAAATTGAGTTATTGTTTTCGGAATTGTGATTTTCTTGAAAAGCTTCAAAGAGATAATAGAGGATATTTCAGAATAAAATTCGGTAAAAAAGGCCAACATGGATAGAAATGTGTTCAACCGTAAGAGAGAAGCAACAAGACTTCGACAGCAGGAAAGACGTTGTTCGTCCGATAAAAAACTGATTCTCTTCCCAAGCCCAAAACTGATTTGTTTGGGAACAAATTATTAACAGGCATTGCACTAGTATTCTTAAAAGTTGGGGTTCGTATGAAAACACCAAGGTCAACCTTTACTTCAACTGTAGAGTCTCGGGAGATGAAATTGAGAAAATTGAAAATTCCAGCCCCTCATCTGACTCGAAATTCCGGCCCCTCCATCCTCTGACTCGAAACTCCGGCCCCTCCATCCTCTGACTCGAGACTCCGGCCGCTCCATCCTCTGACTCGAGACTCCAGCCCCTCCATCCTCTGACTCGAGACTCCGGCCCCTCCATCCTCTGACTCGAGACTCCGGCCCCTCCCTTTTCGTACTAGAGGATTCGTTCGATTTTGCCAGACTCAGCAGGATTTGGCTGGATTACTCCAGATTAGAAAGTGATCGAACGAGGATTTCGCTAGTGATTAGTTCCAGAGAAAGTGATCAGAGGGGCGAACAGGAAGCCAAGTCTTGGAAGGATTGGTGGCAGCTTTGTGGAGTTTCATTATAAAAAGTTTTTTGTTTTATTCCTGAAGTGGTAAGTCGTTGAAAAATAAGAGAAGTGGAAGTCTAATTAAATTAAGCAATGAAGTGTTTGTCGAAATGAACCTGAGCTGAAATCCTACAATTCAAAGGAAATGAGAGTAGATCTAATTATAGAAGATATTTTAAGGAAATTATGCTGCATAAATTTGTGCAGGGTAGAGTAATGAAAATGTATGTTATTTTCTAGCCGCCATTGACTACAATTGCTGAGAGATTGTATTCTGTCACATAGTTCTTTCCAAAGAAACTTACTGTTCGAGAAAAACTGAATGTTTGAATTATATATACCTATGATTACTGACTGAGTTTGTGAAATTTTTCACAAAAAAAACGAATCCAACCCAAAAAAAAATAAGTACGCCGAGGGATAAATTAACTGTGCAATGAATGGTAGTTTCGGCACATTGAATATACAGAGCCAACCTGATGCATTTCCACTCAGTGTTTGGTATTTGAAAAATATGTCGTTAAGGTTTATAAAATTGTTGTATTCGCCTGGTGCATTCAAGTTATAACACCTCCGATGTTTTTGCTCAGGACTGGAAACAGATGGAAACATGCTATTTATTTTAAAATACGCATGTTCTCGTTGTGAATGCATGTCAGAGATGGCAACCGTGTACGGCCCATTGAACTCTAGCGACAGCGGCGCGAATGAAAACTGTTTTAGATACTTAAGAAGGTGACGTTTTCATTGCAAGAACAACTTGTAATCATTCGTTTTCTCCATTTGAGTGGTGTGACACCGATTGAAATTCGTCGCCAGTTGAGTGAGACGTGTGGTCATGGTGTCATGGATGTGTGTTCGTGGGTGCGACAGCTTTAAAAAGGCAGAACGAGGGCCTCGCACCAACCGGTCTGACGACATGATCGAGCAGGTGGAGGAAGTCATTTTGGAGGATTGCCAAATGAGTGTGGAACACATAGCCTCTAAAGTTGGTATTTCCGTGGGATCTATGCATACAATCCTGCATAAAGATCTGATAATGGGGAAAAGTGTCTTCCAGGTGGATGCCATGAATGCTGATCGACGACCACAAGGCTGCAAGCGTGGTATGTTGCTAGACAATGTTGTCGCGTGATGTCAATATGAATGGTGAATGGCACTTTATTTTCATTGAATGCGAGAATGGATGAGGCATGGATGTTGTTTTTTAATCCTAAAATGAAGCACCAGTCAGCCCAATGGAAGCACAGACACAGACGCCATGCGCTATATTAAGTATCAAAAACAGTCCTCACTCTCGCCGCTGCCGCAAGAGTTTTGTGTGTCGTGCAATGCTGCCATCTCTGTGACGCATTCACAACGAGTGCACGCGTATTTCAAAACAAACTTCATGTTCCTATTTTTTCCAGTTCTGAGAAAAACCATCGGGGGTGTTACAACTTGAATGCCCCTCGTAGAGTGTAAGACTGGAGCATTCGCTGCTATTTTTCTGTAAACTTGGCCACTTTGTAGTCAGGATATTTCTGTGTAAAGACTTTTCGTTCTAAAACGACTAGAAATTTAAGTTGCATTCAGTTAAGGTTAAAGAAGAAGTTTTGGAAGATGAAGAAACTTACGAAAATCTTGTCGGCAGTTCATAGTGTCACCACGACGGGTTCCTGGCAATGAAATACCTCTTGAATTACTGACACAGTTATGATCTCTGGTTATTACAGTCTCTAAAAGTTTCCATGGCCTCAAACTACGGAAACTGCTGAAGGAAACACTAATGGGTGAGAAATATCGCGAAGGAAAACCGCAAGTTTTTCATTCCTTAAATCTTTTGCTGCATTGATATATATTTCTATCCTCCTGTGGGAAATTTGAGGAAATTTATGATATTTAATCATGACGTCGACGAAAAATATCAGAATATAGACTTTGTGATGATGTAGTCATGTCTTAAATTTTATAGAAGCAACATAAAATTACAACAAAAATATGCTACACAGTACAATAATAATGTCACAATGTCATAACCTACAGTAAAAATGTTAGAGTTATTCTCACTACTTTGTCGTTAGCTGTTGGGGAAGTAGCCTCTGATTTCCATATTTTTGCTGCTATGAGGAAGCGTTAATTTACCATTTAATTTAATTAAAATCGATTGTGGAATTTGAGTTCAAAAAGCTGGTTCACTTCTGATGATGTTTACATGGACCTCCTGTTGAGAGAACATCTCCAATGACATTCATGAGGTGCTGAAGCAGTAGTAAGGAATGTCTGAATGAAGAAAAGTTCTTAGAAAAAGTTTTAGTCACTACTTGAAAACAATATTCTTTCTTAAGGAAATTCATCTGAGTGACACGTGAAAGTATTGTTGATTTTTTGTGAACCATCGGTAAATTTTGGTGTTGCACCGTTAATTTTTTTCAATTGGAGCGAATGACTCATTCACTGCAATTAAAAAAGTTCCGTTTTAGAGCGAGCTCCTTATGAAATTTACTTGATCCTAACTCACTTGTGAACATAACTTGACCCTAACTCACTTCAAGCAATTGAGGCGCTCCGTGCCAGAAGGGCGAAGACGCTAGCAACTAAAAAATCCGTTTTCTATGCTACCGAAATTTTACAGCCGAACTTGATTTTTTGGCCCCGTCAGCTAATGAGGCCAAGAACACATCGGTGTGTGCATAGTTGATGCATCGATACAAACTTTGTATGGTGTTTACTCATAACTTGTTTTTGGCATCTTCGCCCTTGTGGCACGGAACTCCTCGATTCAAGTCTACTCCCACTGCTACATAAGCGGCCGAAAAAAACCGACCTTTACCCCTAAATAACAAAGTCTTTAATGTGTTGGTACCGTCGCTCCCTGACCCATATCGTAAAGTTATCATGCAGTCTTGGGATATATGAATTTTACTGCACCGAAGTGAACTTTTACGGGAATTTTTTTTGCTACCTCTCAAGCCCAGGCCAGCTGCTTTAACTTTTCCGAGGACGTGATCTAATAATCTCTTATAATCTTTTTCCTACAATCCAGAAAAATTCCGTCGGAATTTGCAATTCGTTCTGCAGGCGCCAACGACTCCTGTAGAAGATTGAAGTGGTGGTGAGGGGAGGGAGGGAGGGGTTGGGGGTTGTGCTGATAAGCCTTCTAATGCTCAGGATGAACCTCTCAAAAATTAATATTTCTACGAACTCTTTGGAGTAAAAGGAAGGTGGCTTGTAAGATGGCCTCTCAAGAGGATGTGAGGTCTGAAAAATCAAAGACTTGGATTGATAAGGAGCTCAAAGGCAAGGAAATTTAAAAAAAATGTTTCCTTTGAATCAGCAATTCCTGTTCTCTTAGAGGGCACGATTCAGAACAGCTCCCTTGGATTTTCTGGCCACAGGCAAGTGTTCGTGGGTGAGGGACTGTGGAGAATTCAATTATTCTTCAACATTGAACATATAACATCAATCAATGAACTTTCAACGTAAAGCATTCACTATTCAGCATTCAGCATCAAGCATTGAATATTCAGTATTCAGTATCAAGCATTCGATATTCTTAATTCAGCATCAAGCTTTCAATATTCAACGTTCAACACCAAACAGTCAATATTCAACATTCAACATAAAACATTCAATATTCAACATTAGACATCAAGTATTCAACATTCAACATTCAGGATCAAGCATTCAATATTTAACATTCAATATGAAATATTCAAAATTTGTTCCAAATGCCCTAATACGGGTGAAATATTTTCAGTTTAAAATAAAAATTTGTCTCTTGAATTTTAGTCGTCACTGTTTTTGGTGTTATTACCAATAATTTATTTCCATATGCTTCAAAGTCTTTTCAAGGAATTACTGAAAAACTCAAACTTCAAAGAGAAAAATTTTGAAATAGATATTTTGATACTTCCTGAGGATTTCTGAGAATTGGCCCGTGCTGAATGAACAAGTGATAGTCTGATGGAGCAAGGCAGAAAATACTTCAACTGATATTGTAGGATATTTTTCAAATGATACCACAAGGAACTTGTCATCGAACTCAATTAAAGGTGCTGTTCAGCCTTCATCATCAAGGCAGAAATCTGCACATATGTGTTAATGAATTGTACAAACAATTTTTCACAAGTTTTTTCCCTCAGACATTCTCCTTCATACGCTGAGTCAATATTTCTAGCCATTTCAGCTGCAGTTAATTCATCGAAGGTCATAAAGAACTGTGTACTTCAGCGCTCTTTATATGCATTCATGTTTAAAGGGATATAATTATTCAAATTACTATATCATTTTACAAAATGAAATAATTAAGTGAATATGTGTAAATAGTGAATTATACCACTTGATAAAATATTTTGTGAAATAAGTATCACTCAATCCTGTTAGGCAGATGAATGATACAGTGAAATTTCAAAAACACCAGCGGACATTACTCGTGGGATGACGTGATGGTAGAGCCATGGCCCACTGGAAACACAAATTGGAATTGCGAATCAGTCTCAAAGTGACAAAAGAATCAAATTAACTGCAGACAAAAGGCTATTGGAAACATCATCTCGATGCAAAAGGATTCTAAAACTTTCAATTCTAAAGAGATGGAAACTGAAGTTTTAAATTAACTATTTGGCACAGGCGTTTTGTCACTTTCCACTTGATATCTCACACAGGATTGATGTGGATTATATTACCAGTGCGAGAACGTCGTTTGACAAGCTCAGTGAATTCCATATACAATGCACGATATGTTGAACTCATGTGTATATGTGCGTAGTGTGCAATAAAAATATTCTGAAATGAAAGATACCTCCGTAACGATAGGATCTTATGAAGAAAAAAATAGCCCCAACAACAAATTTGTAGGTCAAAATCACTCGTAAAATGGTTGCAAACACTCTACGTGTAACAGATTCGGGTTCATTTTAGTTTATTTTCGTAGTAGGTGAGAGCAAGAAATAAAATGTGATAGGGTACCGTAACTGTTAAACCCCACATGATTTTCTCTATCCGAGTCCTGATAAATGTTTATAAGGATGTCTAACTAACTTTTACTTAGCTTATCTATTAAAAACCATAAGGTGAGTTTTATCTAAAACTAGATCCATACGTGAAAAATCACGGTTTTTACTAAATTTTTCATTTTAATTTGCCAGTGGACGCAGGCTTTGCGAAAGATGAATGTGCCCCATTGATGAATGTGCCTTTGGTATCCACAATACAATGCTTACAATACATGTATACCCTACGAAATTTCCTCATATCTAAATCCGTAAGAGCGTCTATTATACAGGGTGGCCCATAAGTAAGGCACCTTTTTAAAACTATTTTCAAGAAAATCACAATTCCGAAAACAATAACTCAATTTCCAAAATCTTTGGCCTTATACTAAGTGGTTGCCAGGTTACTGGTCAAACTAATTTAAAACATTTCTTTTCGCATTATCAAATAAAAATATCAAAACATCATGATAAATTTCAACAGAAAAAGGTCAAAAGAAATTTTCTATTTGTAAAAATAAACCGATTGTATATTCTGGATACCATAATGCAAGTGAAAGGGAATTGAATTGCCACTGAAAAATAATGCAATAGAATGATTTCTTGTATTTCTTAAGCTTTATCCTTGTTGCTATCAAAGCTATCGATTAGAAGAGCGTGACACACGGACAAACAGACGGACGGACGCAGCTCTTATTATAGTATAGATGAAGGCTCCAGAGTTCAAAAATAAAATGAGTAAAACGTTAAGAATATAAAAAACAAATGAAAATAAAACTGATTACACGCTCACAAACTTGATAAACTTCGTCAGGTATTCTCTAATTTATCGAAAACCAATGAAAGTTTAATCGTTTGGCAAACGATAACGTAACTTAATATCTCATTGAGAACTCAAGTTTTGTGAAAGAAGTACCGTTCCTACAACGCAAAATGCAGAAATCCCGAAAGGATTCTCTGTACTACAGTGCTTGAGATAGCGGGCACTACGCAGGTCTAGGCAGAGGTTTGCATGTAAATCTCGCTAATGCAGTCAATAAAGTTCTTTTTAATGAGCTGGCAAGGCCGATAAGAAGGTGGATAAAAAGATATGCCGAAGGTGTGCCCTGAGTTTGCTAAGAGAACCATTATTTTTTGAGGACACCATTTGACATTCCGTGGATATGAGGATAGGTTTTGGCAGTTGGGACAAAAAAATTGACAAAATGAAAAGAAAAAGTTTTTTTTATAATGAAGTTGGCACTTAAAATGTGATATAACATTGGCCCTTCAAATGCTGTATTGTAAAATCCGTAGTTGTTGATATTCTACAACAGTCATATATCCGACATAATATTCTCGTAATTGCATAAGAGTGGACTAGAATCTGTTACAGGTGAACTCCATCCACTGAAGCAATGCTTAGAGAGAAATTGAATGCCTATGAGAGAAAATAACTTCACTAGACTGCGATCTTTTACCTGTTAGCTGTATCAAATGTAAAAAAATGCTGTCTTCATTTTTGTCAGCCCAAGAACAATAGTTTGTTGGTTGTTTAGCTTCTGGCAGGAACATGCAAACACAAGAACAAATTTGAAAATCGTGAAAATTCATCCGGACGATTTCGTTTTTCTGAGTTCGAGAATGAGAAAAAATAATAATGCTTATGGTTTGTATACGATAACAACCCTACATAATAAAAAAACATTGTAAATATATATATATATATATATATATATATATATATATATATATATATATATATATATATATATATATATATATATATATATATATATATATATATATATATGTATATATATATATATATACGTATGTATATGTATATATTTATTTATAGGTGTGTTTGGTATCACCCACTATGAGGAAGATTCAAGAGTAATTCTTTTTTTTAAGTTTAGGATCATAAAAATTGAATTTTTTGCTTATCAGAAATAAAATTCTTAAATATTTTGTTTTTTATTTTCAGTACATGTAGTGTCAGCATTGTACCGTCGATATTGAAGGGGCCTTATCGCTATAAAATATGTATTTTTCCCGTTATTAGCCTTATTTACTTCAATAGTATCGAAATTTGCACTTTCGATTGGATTTATGTGGTTTCCGAACTACTGTACTCATACAGAGAACTAGGAATAAGTAGCAAAAGTGCCTATATAGTCAGAGGCGGATGGATAGTAGTGGCATTATTATTTTTGAAGAGTTTCAGCGCCGTCGCTTTCAGAGGTTCCATCCGGTCCCAAACCGCCCAAATTGTCCGTATTGCATTTGTCTAATCTGTTCAGACTTTAACACGTTGACTCCGAAGTGGTACGTATGTGTACCACTGATGTTAGGTTCTGTAATTTTTTCAGATCCTTCTAGTGACTATGCTTACAAAGTGAAGTTTTACACCAATCAGGCAATCGGAGGCAACGTGTTAAGGATTCGATGCAAGTGTGGAGCGGGGTCGTCGGGCTGCGAGCTGATGGTGGAAACTGATCCTGCTCCATCGTCGGCAGACGTGACGTTCTACTTCTTCCTTGCTTTCCCCTGCCTATATTTTGTGTTTTTTTGAATAGAATTTTTCATTTTGTTTTGTTGTGCAACCTAGCACCAATTGTCTGACGCGTACTCCATATTTTAACTGGTTTATCCAGAACTTTAAATAAACAACTTAAAAATAGACTATTGTCTAACGCTAATTAAAATTACTTAAATACTAGTGAATTCATCTAATAATGAATGTCTGAAAAGACTCTCAACTCAGAATTCTACTCTGTAAATTAAAATTTCCTCTTCCTTTCAAAAACGTAAAATCTACTACTATTCTTTACCATCTATGTGGAGTACGCTTCTTCAGCTATTTTCAGTCTATCTTTAAAATTCTAACATGCCTAGCAGTTTCCGATGGAAACACTGAAAGAGCACGTATCTTTTAGGTTTGTATCAAGCATTCGAAAGTTATCTGAAATATCACCATACTGAAATTCTTCTTGCTAAGTCCATTATTACAGAGTAATTAATTCATCAATTTCCAAAGTACAAATAAATTGGGTGGTTGCTACCAGCTTTGGGACAGCGACGGGCGAACTCTTTCCAGTGAGCAAGTCCTCGCTGTCAATGGTAGGTTACTCGCGTGCAGTTAGGTCCCTGAATTATATTTGGCATTAACAGCATCATTTACCCGGTATTCCGTTGAGCTTCATTAGAATCTTTTATTTAGCAGCGGGAAGAAGCGGGAGGCCAAAGTCGTGCGTCGGCAATCGTGGAGCACGGATCATCGGTGCTCTTTACCGCTGGAGCTCAGCGTACGCCAATCTAAGATTCAGATTGAGCGCGGTTCGGATGGCGAGAGCTGACATTCCGGCTCTAGACCCCAGGGACCAACGGACTCGAGCGTGGGGGTGATGAGACTAGCCGTTCTCTCTAGTTGTCTATTTATGTGCTGGGTCTTGCAGACCTCAGTTTTAAACGTCACGTTAATTGCTTGAAGAGACGCCAGTTTTATTGGAGGGACGGCTTAAACCCTTAACCATGTTTTTGTTGACGGTCAAGTCGTCAAAATTAGATAATAAAATCACTTAAATACAAAAATATTTAATTGCTACTTAATTTGAAGTAAATAAATTAGATTAAAAAACTTTGACTTTTACTCATGAAGTGTCGTGAACCTTTGTGGCGTGCAAAATTCGCGACAATATGATAATTCCTTCAATTTTAATATTCTCCTACAATGATAGTATTAACACAATACATCAAAAATACGTGTATTTTTTCATGTGCAGACCTTCTCACAACTTCACCAATACGAACATAGTTAAATTAATGAGTAAAATATAATTCCTCCGACACTCGTTTATTTCTTTTATAAATAAAGTTCCAAAGAAAAATTATGACCATGACAGGCAAGTTGTTTCTTCGACAAGTAAAACTGTATTAAATCATGTATCGCTGTTAGCCTAACTACTGATCATGGTTGTAAAGTGAATGGAGTACATATGTATCAGTCATGGACGAGTATGTATTTGTAGACTAAATTACTGATCATGGTTGTAAAGTGAATTAAAGGAGTACACATCAGTCATGGACGAGTATGTATTTGTAGACTGAATTACTGATCATGGTTGTAAAGTGAATTAAAGGAGTACACATGTATCAGTCATGGACGAGTATGTATTTGTAGACTGAATTACTGATCATGGTTGTAAAGTGAATTAAAGGAGTACACGTGTATCAGTCATGGACGAGTATATACTAGTACACTAACTGCTGATCATGGTAGCCAGACGAGAAATCAAGTAGTAATAAAACTGTAGTTTACTCAGAAAATGCGCTTGACATAAGCGATAGAAATTAATCTGCAAATATCGTGGAGAGATAAGATTAATCACACGAACATTGTGGCGAGTTAAAATTAATCACACGAACATTGTGGTGAGTTAAGATTAATCACACGAACATTGTGGCGAGTTAAGATTAATCACACGAACATTGTGGCGAGTTAAGATTAATCACACGAACATTGTGGCGAGTTAAGATTAATCACACGAACATTGTGGCGAGATAAGATTAATCACACGAACATTGTGGCGAGTTAAGATTAATCACACGAACATTGTGGTGAGTTAAGATTAATCACACGAACATTGTGGCGAGTTGAGATTAATCACATACACATCGTGCAGTCAGTATTTTTCATTTTAAAAACCAAAAAATATAAGGAATTTCTTATTATTTTACTCGTTAGTGAAGTTGTGAATTGACTACCTACTAAAATGATGACATATGTGTAGAAGTTAGACATACTCACCGTAATTCATTGTAATGTTGTAATTAACTGTCATACTGTAATCAACTGTAATGCTGTAATTAGCTGTAATGCCGTCATTAGAAGTCATATTAAATGACGCGGTATTATCAAAGCATAATCTGAGGAGGAAGAAAAAACGGAACATTATTTTTTAGTTCCTTTGTTTTTTAAACTGAAATAGCAGAGTTAATTCAGTCTGCTTACAGTAAAAGCCTCTTGAATTAATTATAACATCTTCTCTGTGTGATCAACTTACGGACTTTGGCTTAACATCTTTCTTTAGCGATGTTTTGAAGCAGAAAACTGAGTTAACGCATTCTTCAAGCTAACCTTTTACTATCTGAATTTATTTCCACAATAATCCCTTGGAAATAAGTTTCATCAGTTAAGAGCTCGGAAAAAACTGAAGCTTAATCTTGAATGAGAAATCACTGTATCCTTTTGTTGACACAAAAAGCAAAGGAAGCGCTTTGAAAAAGAGAGTTATGTTGCTGCACTCTGTAGTGTAAGAGTGGTGCAGTCAAAGATGTCATGAAACATGAAGAAATGAAACGCAGGAGTAGGTAGTACAACAACACGAAGAAATGAAACGCAGGAGTCGGTATTACAACAACACAAAGAAATGAAATGCAGGAGTAGGTATTACAACAACACGAAGAAATGAAATGCAGGAGTAGGTATTACAACAACACAAAGAAATGAAATGCAGGAGTAGGTATTACAACAACACAAAGAAATGAAATGCAGGAGTAGGTATTACAACAACACAAAGAAATGAAATGCAGGAGTCGGTATTACAACAACACAAAGAAATGAAATGCAGGAGTAGGTATTACAACGTAATTGGATGTAATTATTACTAAAGAAACGAAAATATTAACAAAATTTTCGAGATGCAAACGTTGTGTCTCGAAACATTTAAAAGTATTTCTTAGAAATTTCATGTACGTTTAACAATATTTTATTGATTCAAAAAGCAAAGTTTAGTGTTAGTTATAAGCAGTGTTGTGTATCTTGCCTACTGACGACAAGGCGTCCTGTTTAGTAAATTAAGCAGATTAAATGATGATATTTAAATATTTCTGAGCAGAATTTACGTATCTAATGTCCTTTCTATACTATTGTTATGACTTAGAATAGATGAAAAGCATTATTTGATGTGGCACGAGCGCAATAAACAATGCATGTGTGATGTGCTCGTCTGGTTGACATCACTGTTTAACTTTCAGTTTGTGTTCTTGTTTGACTTCGCAGCTGCCACTGATGACTGTTGTGTGTTGACTGACTGACTGAATGAATGACTTACTGACTGAGAGACTGACTGACTGAGAGACTGACTGAGTGACTGACTGATTGAGAAACTGACTGACTGACTGATTGACTGACTGATTAACTACTGAGTGAGTGTCTGGCTGAACGAGTGACTCACTGACTGAATGAGTGACTCACTGACTGACTGACAGACAGACAGACTGAGTGACTGAGTGACTGACTAACTCACTGAGTGACTGACTCAATGATACCTGACTGGCTGACTGACTGTAACTGAAGACTGTTTATTGCCTGACCACAAGTGACAAGAATGTACACGTCGTGAGTGAGACACTGTCACCTGCTTCACACTTCCCGAAAACTTTGATGAATCTACAATAAAACTCATTTACTTTCCCAAACATTATGACTGAAAAAGTAATGGCATACATACAGTTCATTTGCATAAATACAAAGTCAACTACTTCACGGCTAAGTGTATAGACATTACTTAAGGCTTTAGGCCTAGGGCATGTAGATTACTTACCCTAAGACCCAAGGGCATGGAGATTACTTACCCTAAGGCCCAAGGGCATGAAGATTACTTAATGCCTAAGGGCAGGGAGATTACACAAGGCCTAAGTGCATGGAGATTACTTAAAGCCTAAGTGCACTGAAACCATTCAACGTGTATTAATAAAATAAAAAAAGCATCCCTCGCTAGCTTCCAAAATGCACAGGAAAAATTATGATAACATTTGGTCTTCAAAATAATGGAAATCGCATATTTTGCAGCAGGTATCGACCTGTTATGCTTTTAAGTAATTATTTTTAAATGTACGATTACACACTACTATTGTGCGTGCACAGTTTAGTACCAACAACAACAAGAAGGAATTCATACCTACAGACTAAAATTACTCTGTTTTATGCAATTTCTCTAAATTTTAGCCAGAAATATACGTCCTATAGAAGCCCTGAGTGACGCTTGATCCTTTAATCAGACTGTTGACCAGGGAACCATCCAAAGCTTGCTTTTGTTGTGCAATTACGATGGCATCAACCCTTTACAGACCACGTGCTTTCCCGAAGAGAGAAATGCAACACAAGCACACGCTGTTTGTTAGCTGATCACACTGCCGGTAGCGTGCAAACAAGCAAAACCGTAACGTGTTTTCAGAGTTCTGTAACTGTAGAACTGAAATTTCACGCCAAATTTGATTATCCTCTGTCATGTATTAAGTTACGCTGATTTTACATCTATACTACAATAAGAACCGCGTCCATCCGTCTGTCCGTCTGCCTGTGTGTCCGTCCGTGTGTCACACTCTTCTAATCGATAGCTTTGATAGCAACAAGGATAAAGCTTAAGAAATACAAGAAATCATTCTATTGCATTATTTTTCTGTGGCATTTCAATTCCCTTTCACTTGCGTTATGGTATCCAGAATACACAGTCGGTTTATTTTTACAAATAGAAATTTTCTTTGGACTTTTTTCTGTTGAAATTCATCATGATGCTTTGATATTTTTAATTGATATTGCGAAAATAAATGTTTTAAATTAGTTTGATCAGTAACCTGGCTACCACTTAGTATAAGGCCAAAGATTTTGAAAATTGATTTCGTGTCCCGCTTTTAAGAATAGATGAATTTATCAGGGAACTGAAACCAAGACCGCCAAGGTCTTGGTTTCAGTTCCCTGGTAAATTAATACACTCATTTTCGCTGTACAAGTGCACTATAAGAAGTCACTTTCGAAAAATATTAGAGAGATCCAGCTCAGTACGCTAGCTCTGTAATAACAATTTTGTCAATATCTTCCCAGGTTCCATGGTCATTCTCCAATATAAATAGAAAATGGCATTGAGGAAGACGACGTTTCTGGAATTCAATGGTATTAACATGAGCAAGCATCTAATGCTTGCTCATGCAACAAATCTCATGGTTTTGCAACAGATTATTAACTGGCATTGCACTAGTTACATATCATAAAGACTGACATCAATGACGAAGGAATAAAATTTTAGGCTTGAAATTTATCGTCTTAACCCTAAACAAACTTTCCAAAGAGGACTTTAGAGTCTGTTTGGATGGTAAAAGGTTAAATGCAGAGACAGACCCAACATGAGTCGCTCTTGTGTGACTCGTCCTACGTGACAGAGGGCAGGCCGCTGCTGAATCTTTGATGAGTCGGCCACAGAAGAGCAATGTGTTGTTTCCTTACAGCAGCAAATGGTCAAGATGTGTGAAATATGTACAGTGTTACTGTGTTCTTATGCTCGTTGTGTTGTGCAGCTTATGCAGTTCGTGGAATGATGGAACATAGAGCGTGTTGCCACAATTCCTTTCCTTCTTATCTAAAATGATGTTCTCTCTAAGTTTCGTACGTAAATTTCTGAACATTATGTTCCATGAGGGATGTTGATGTGCACCTTACAGCGATGTTTTCTGAGGGATACTGATGCGTGATATACAACAATGTTCTCTGATGCATATTTGCCAGTGTTATAATGTTATTTCTTCTTGTATGTTAGTGAGTGTTATGGAACAATTTATCATATGTTGAAGGCGTTGCACAGGGTTCAGCCCCATAACTTTCTTTTTTTCGAAGTAAATTCCTGTAGAACGATGTTGTCTGATGTATGTTCGTAGGATGGAATGACGTCTTGTCTAACGTTTTATGTATCTACTAGTGTGCATGCCCGTTAAAAATAACGGGTTTTGATATCATGCATTTGAAGGAAGAACTCTATACAACAGATTCTCAGACCTAATCAGAAAGTCTGCGGATTTAACTCCAGCGCTTAAGAATTTATATATCTGAAAGTCTACGGATTTCCCTACCAGTATTCAAGGGAGATTCCCATTGTAATAACATAAGAGAAATTACACACAAAAATTATTTATTTGAGACACCTGGCATTTTATTATATAGTATTCATTAGAATGGAGACGCATCGTAGAGGCGTCGTTATCGTACGTCTGGCAAAACAGCGTTGTTGCACCTTTCATGTGGGTGACCACAAGCAAAGTTAAGCATGCTGTTATTTTCCACTAATTCATTTTCGATGGTCAAGTAATACTCATTTGAGTTTATTTCGAATGTAAAAATCATTTAGGAGAACCGTTGTTTGCAGTGTCCATGTTATTTTGTTGGTATAACACCAAAACTATTTTAATACTTGCAATACCCGTGTTACTTTGTAGGCATATACATACACCGGACCTAATCGTATTTTAAGTTAGACACGCGTTAATTTTAAACTCTACCATAAACCTACGGGGATAACCTAAAAAATGGAAAAATTTATTCGAAACGAAGTTTAATATGTTTTAGTTTATTACTGTATTAATTGGATGACACCAAAAAAAGAGGGAAATTCACATTTATTTGATGACAAAGTTAGGTTTATTTAGCTGTGTTTTAAGACATCACCATTCCTTGAAATGCCACGGTTTCCACAAACACAATAATTTATGGATGCTTCTCGCATACGAATATAGTTGCTCCAAACTCCTGAGGCCAGTGTACATGTATGTCACTGAAATGCCTGCGCGTGAGTGAAGTGCGTGTGCGTGACTAAATTGGCTTACGTAATTGGGGTGTGTATGCATGATTGATGTGCAGCCACCGTGGTCGAGTGGTCTGCGGCCCGTGTTCTGTATCGGGTCTCTGCTTCATGTAGAAAGACTGCGGGTTCGAACCCGGCCATGGACACGAGCTGTTTCTCGTACGCTGCACCGTGCACTCAACCCGCTAAGCACTCAACTCCCCGCCCATGAAGACGCCCATCAACCTCCCGTGATCGTCGCATGGAGCTCACCATCACCCTTACTCTTAGAATGTTAACCTTAAGAATTTGAAAAACCAATGTACTAATGTCTATATACAGTGTACTCGATTGGAAATAAAGATTGTTTGTTTTTGTTTGTTTGTTTTTGTTTAGACGGCATGGGACTTGGGTAGCAACGCAACAATGGGCCAAACGACTCGTATGAAATACCGTATTTTATTCTATTCTATTCTTCTTTACTGCAGTAAGTGAGCTACGCCATTATAAGTATTGTAGTTTGTGAATAGAGACATAAATAATTTTCACAGGTATTCATAAATTGATCAAAGGCAAATCATGAATTTTTAGTTACTCATTACTTATTCTTGACTTTTTTATTGTTTAGTTACATATAAATAAATGTATCATGTGTTAATAAATTTTTATATGACGTTTACTAGAAAGAACAAAACGCAAACGCTCTAAAACAATCACAATTATTTTTGAACGTAAAACTCGTTTACTCGGAATCGGGTTCCGTTGTGTTTTGTTTCCCGCAATTTATTAAGTTTACGGGCTAGAATATTGCATAAAATTTGCTCCAACACAACACCAGACACACGAGACTCTATATGAAGCACAGATGTTCTTTATTACAGCAACGCACTCAATAAATGCTGAAAAATGCGGTCCATTCTAGCCTGGACCGATATTAAACACCCTAGACTTGATATTTTCTACCTCAGGTTTTGCACACGACACACTCATCATAAACCTGAATTTTCATGTGCTGGAATATCAAATCATTAATGGTGAGAATGCGTTATTGAGAGGTTAAATAATCGAAGAAGTTAATAGCATCGGTAAATAACCACGTATTGGTGACCGATGCCTTCATTGCAAATAATTGCCTCCTTGTCGACCGGCTCATTATTTGGGTAATCCGGTACCTCTTCGAGAGAAACACAATATGTATATAAATGTCACAGAGAAAGCCAGCTTTGTTATTGAACCAAGGACGCAGGCAATTAAAAAGCATACACAAAAGTTAGCGAGATAAAAAACCAGCATGAGGATACTGAAGCCTTATTTCAGTCAGTACGAATAAGGTTCAGATGGGAAATCTCAAACAAGAGGCAATCTATGAGCAAAAAGTCCTTTGCAGTTGGCTACAATAAGGAAAATGAACAAACGAAGAAAGGAGGTAAAGCCATTACGAAAAGGGAAGCATAAGAATAGTTTCATGGTGTAGATGAAGAGACCAAAAAACGTGGAAAAAATCGAACAGAAGACATTAGATAAAGGAAAAAAATACAGGTGCAAAGCAGAGGAAATCAGCGAAGGATTCGTCTTTCAAAGGGACCACGCTAAGAATCAAGCATACATCACAGAAGTAATTAACGGATGAATTTGGGAAAACCAGGAGATTTTTCAACAACTGATCGAGAAAAGGCGAGTCACATGCATCGGGAATGTCATAAAATCTTTCTTAGGATGGATAAATTTCCAGACTGAATGAAACTCTGGGAGTGAAATTATCACTGTGAAGCAGATTAAATCGTTGAAGTAAAGAGAATGGGAATGAAATAAATGTAATTGAGGTAACATGAGCTGGAAATTAATGAACCCTTGTTAGATTGCATCGGGTGGCAGGTCTTTTTTCATGAGAGTAGACATCTTTTCTAACATCGAGGATCCTGTACGAGAAGTCGGAGCTCTGTGAACACAGAGTGGAAGTGGAAACCCAAAAGATAATTATTTGATGTGTCAATTATGATTGAACTGAATGACTAATAATCAATTAAAGTGACTGAAATTTTAACGCGAATATATGGCATTAGTGTTGGTCATTTTGAATTGTCGTGTCTAAGATCAATTTGATGAGTGTTAATGGGGGATTATATGGTGTAGTATTCATTATATGTATTGGATTAGTATGGTATTTGCAGTTGCGTTGCATAAACCATTAGAAAAGGGAGTTCTCTCGTGACTGGTTGGTCGTAGGTCGAAGATAAATACAATAATAAGGTGTCTCATTTCATTAACGTTGAGTGGGATAATCTAAGAGGCTCTGTAAAATATGAACTAAATATGAAGTAGCGTAGTTTATGTCGCAACTGAGATCAGGAGAAGAAGTCTGGTGTGAAAAATACTCGAATAATTGGCAAGAGGTGACCTACATGAGTAAAATATCGGTACCCCATGGGTGAGTACTGAGCCATCAACTGAATATTTATTGCAGACCGTGCATATTGACAGGTTAGCTGTTTCCTGTGCACCTTGTTCTAAGGTAATCAAGTTTAGGATAATTAGTTTTAGCGTGATCACCTGCAATGGATTAACGTGAATGTCTTTAGAGATTAAATTTGAACATGTTGTGTTACCCTGTTAGTCCACGGGGCTTAGCAGGCAAGTTTGAGGTTGCCCGAGTTTATAGGGGGCCTTTACATTGATTTCTTGCTTCAGACGTATCAAAGGCACAATTTAACTATAACACCAAAAACTCAGGGTGCATCTTGCGACAATTTCCGTATGGGGTAAACTACAGCCTTTAAAGATGTCGCAGCGTTCAGGAAATGTTTGGATTTATTTTCCGATATTGACCGTGTTTATAAGGAAATGTTTTCCGTTGAGTAGAAAGACGTTCCAGTTAAAGTGTCAACATTATTCAGGAATAATGAATTATAGTTTGTGAAGAAAATTAAGAATACAAGCTTGCAGTGTAGGTAGAGATTTTAAATTTTGATTATTAACTTCTATTGTAGAGAAATCTTGATAAATTCAGACCAGCCGATGCTTGAGCTTCAATCAAAAAATGTTCCCAAACAAACAAAGCTCGTGAAACCAGGAAATGCTCAAAAAATTATAAAACTTATGAAACATAGGCGCCTATAACGCTCTCATAGTTTACTAATAACAGTATAAATAGTCTTTTCACCTTTCACAGGCTTTCATTTTATTTCTGTTTTTCATCCCCGCACACTTTGTGCCAAACTCTTCTCTCCTTCTGTTTCCACGACGGTGCTGGCCCGCCAATATTTCCTTAATTGTAGGTCTGATTAATAAAAGCAGCTATTAATTCAAGGAGTTCTTCTAAATTGAGGACCCGAAAGGAAATCACCTCGGAACTCAAGGACCTCTAAAATCAGAGGCTTTGTAAAGGAGTTTTTCATACAAATAGGTGCTCTTCATTACGTGTATTGGGAAATGTCTATGGGTGATTTTATGATAGAAGAAATTAAGAAGAATGAGTGCTCTTTTGAGCAAGGGCCTTCTAAAATTAAACTTTGAAGTACAAGTGATGACTTTTCATTATGATTGAATTTCAGCAGCAGATCTATTGTGTTCGTCTTCAAAATCTCAACCGTTATCAAACCCATAATTTTACCTCATCACACTTTAACTCTCAATTTTACTTCATCACACTTTCACCCTCAATTTTACTTCATCAGACTTCTTCCCTCAATTTTACTTCATCAGACGTCTAACCTCAATCATATTTCACCAAAATTCCACTTTATTAACGAAGTTTACCTCATCAAACATCAGTTTGTTGAACGGACTGGAAGCAGAAGCTGGTTGTTTCCCTCTAAACATATAAATCCCACAGCTATCAAATATCTTATGTATTAAAAGTTAGTGTACGTGTTCGATAGAATCTAATGAACGAGTTAAATTTAATCTAATGTCTGTGGTTGATATATTCTAATGAATGTATTTAATATATTCCAATGAATGTGTTTAATGTAATCTAATGTATGTACATGTTTAATAT
>VCRD01002792.1:51495-77313 GCA_006783055.1 Trinorchestia longiramus
AAAGGATATGTATTGAATTATTTGAGCGCACATAAGTATTGTTCGGTAAGAAATGAAACCTTCAAACTTTAACTCATCATCGTTTTGCATATGGCACTTCCAGACTCAATTTCGTTTTCTACACGTCCCTGAAGTCTCTCTTTCGCTTCTTTCGCCTCGTCTTGATGTCCTGCATTAGTATTGTGGGAGGGAGCGTCATTCCTTCCAGTGTGAGCCGCGGAGCTCGTCTGCGCGGGAGTTCCAGCAGTAGATTAACGTAAACATTCCTAGAAATTCTATTGAAATCCGGTGTGTTTCTCTGTTGGTTTACGGGGTTTGGCATGCAAGTTTGAGTTCAGCAGAGTCTAAAAGAGGCTATACTAGCACTTATTTCTTTCTTCAGCCATATAATGTGCATACAGGAACTACAATACTAGTTTCTCGCAACGTATCTCCAGACAACAAATGGAAAAAGTAGTCAAAAATGGGTCTATCGTATGGGCTGAAGATTTCGAAAATTCTTGTACAGCACATCCCCTTGCAAAGACGATAAATCCTGTGTATTACATCGCATGGATATTATTGAAGAATTAAGGAAGGTAAGTACTGACTATACTCATATAGTACAAAATTTACGAGTACAAACCCCTGAACAGCATGGCACTTAGCAAGCAAGGTATGGCCTGTACATTATATCTCTTTTGTCACAGAGTTTTCATTATTTGTCATTCATAGGTTACTCTGGTGAGTTTAAGTGCATATCACTTCAATGAAGCGGAAGTAACTAGAATAGAATAGAATATAAGAACAGGAATGAGCCATTTGCTCCATTCTTGTGCTGCTACATAAGTCCCATGCCGTCCAGCGTAAAGGCATCAATCATGCACATGCACCTCAATTATACACAAATATTTCAATCACTTGCATACATTGCAATAAATTATAAAGCAAAGAATCTAACACTTCAACAAAAAACTACTTTTGTTTTTAAATAGCAACACGTCTTGCACAAAAGAAGTTTATCCTATTACGGGTTATGTTATTATTATCATTTTTCTTCAAAAGTGCAGGCTCGTGAATGTTCCATGCAGGGGATGAAGAATTCAAACGTAAACTTCTGACCTGAACTTAAGTTCAAGATCTTCAGGAAGCGCAAGTCGGGGTTGAGTTTAGCAACACACACACAAAACTTTACACGAGGGCAGAATTAATTATTTAGGTACTCCACACGCCTCGTTAATACAGAGCTAAAGTTGAAGTTTTCATGTTTGAGTGAGCAGTGCCAGTGATGTTCATTTTAAACTTTAATGGTAGTAGTCATGGGATTTTAATTGGTCTGTAGAGCTTAATACTTTGTGCATTCAAGGTTACAGTCAAAATATTCATTCTTTAAACATAATTATCAGCATCATGCTTTGCGAGTTACTTTTTAGATAATTATGATAATTATATGAGTATTTCATTGGTATGAATACCAGTCATGAATAATTCATGGAATTACGAGGTGAACGAAACTACACAGAGCTGCTGAGCTGAAGGGTAATATATGATAGAACTGGCAACTAAAAATAATGATAGAAATGAAAATAATGACGTAAATAAAATTAATGACAGAAGTAAAATAAAAGCCGGGAATAAAATTTTAAAAGAAGTAAAAAGAATGACGGGTGTGAAAATAACATCAGAAATTAAATAACAACAGAAGTAAAAATATAGAGGAAATAAAATTGATGACCAGTAAAATTCACGGCAGAAGTCAAATTCATGACAAGTAAAATTCATGACAGAAGTAAGGTTCATGACAAGTAGAATTCACGACAGAAGTAAGATTCATGACAAGTCAAATTCATGACAGAAGTAAGATTCATGACAAGTCAAATTCATGACAGAAGTAAGATTCATGACAAGTAGAATTCACGACAGAAGTAAGATTCATGACAAGTCAAATTCATGACAGAAGTAAGATTCATGACAAGTCAAATTCATGACAGAAGTAAGATTCATGACAAGTAGAATTCACGACAGAAGTAAGATTCATGACAAGTAAAATTCATTGCAGAAGTAAAATTTATGACAGAAGTAAGATTCATGACAAGTAAAATTCATTGCAGAAGTAAAATTCATGACAGAAGTAAGATTCATGACAAGTAAAATTCATTGCAGAAGTAAAATTCACGACAGAAGTAAAAGAAGTGACACAACCGAAACTAACGACAGAACGATACGGAGAATGGAGAAAGCAAAATTATGGACTGCAGAAGGAATGGCAAGTAAAAATCAAGATGAACAAGCTAAACTAATCAGCGAGTTAATATAATTTTTAAATACCTGAGAAAGAGTAAAAAGATAAAAAATGACCGGGAGGAACAGAAAGTTCATGTTGGGTTTTGTAATGCCTGATAGTATCCATGATACGAGAGGCACTGAAGACCACCGTTGAAAATCTTTCTGGTCGAGGACTGACAACTTAATAGGTGAATATTTTACTCATTAATTTTTATTCCCATCTATTCTTGTTGCTCTGTCCATTTTCCGGATCATAGTATTCTATTTCTCATGGGAGAACCAGAAAAATTAGTCAGGAGAAACAAGGATAAAATAGAGCCACAGGCCGGCGAAGAGTCTCAGTGCTTCTGATGACTGGTCTCCTTGATTTAATTTCAAGGCAGGGTGATAAAACGAAAATGTTTGTGCCGTTCGGGAGTCCGCGTCTAAATTCTGCCTCACTGGCTACCACATCTGCTGAAAAAGCAGAATCTCGCTGAATTTTGTCACCCTCTCAGAGGAAAATCTTTATTCCAGCGATTTCCAGAGATGATAATGGATGCTGCTCCTGAGAATGTAGGATGTGTAGAATTTCAGCTGCAGGACAGCCGGCTCAGAATTGCATTTAAAATGTTGTCAGACCGCCAGTAATTCTGACACTGAAATATGAGAAGCAACAACCCGAATGCTGCGTCGTGCAACACAACTGCCACCGACACCGCAGCCTGGTTCTGGATTTCGATATTATTTTCAATCGGAAGGTTCATCTTTTCCTGCTGTTTGACGTTTTAAAATGAGTGTTATTAATTATTATCTAAGTTTACCTGTAAGATATGGCTGTGAATTTTACTAATTTTATACCTGCGTGTGTTCAAATCATTACTTTGAATCGAGAATGACCGTTTCAAATCGGAAAAAAATATTCAGAATGTAAGCATTTATGCTAAACAGTTTTGATGGTTAAAATTTGATTAAAATGTGGGGCAGATTGTTAGAAAATAGGGTAGACTTTTGTATTTCATACTTCCTCTGATAGAAAAGAGTTAGTGCTTGCAACGTTTGACGTTGGTCGGAAACAGTTGGTGCGATGAAGAAAAAAAAGTCTAAAAATTTAACTCATTTATTTTACTTTCAACAGTGTACATTATGCTCTCACAAAAGTTTGAGCCACAGAGATAAAGAAATAATTTTCCGGTTGTTTCCCGGAACATTGATGCCCGAATGTGTTCCCGATTGTGTGTGTTCAGAAACCAATTGTTCCCGACCAAAGGAAGTACAAGCTTTGATAAACGAGTTCGTAACTCGAGGTCCGAGCTTAAGGGTTCGTACGGAATTGTGCCTCCACTTCATAAAGCAACTCGATTCTTGAGTTTTTTTGAACGCAGGGTAGAATGAAATGCAAATCCATGCTGTGTTGAAGACGTGACTGTATCGCCCAGCTCAGGCAGACTGTGCAGGTGTTATCTCTTCTGGACGAATCGCTCCGGTCTCAGCCTGAAAAAATAGAGCCCCTGGATCCCCAACCGAATTCAAGGCTGGCTTAGAAAAACAGTCTTACCTTATAAAAGAAGGGCAACTTTCCTTCAAGGCTGACTTGGAGATGTTTTTGGAGGAAGCTGTCTGAGCTACTACAAGCCCAGAAAGCGCTGACTTTGCGTCCTTTCGCTTGCCTTACAAACTGATCCACAAAAGAACAATTTCGGTAGAGTCGATCTAGCTACACGAAACGATAGTTTCCACTGAAATTTCACGAGTGGGAAATGATGACTAAGGGTACATTCTAAGAAAGACTTTTTTACAGAATAAAGGGGCGTGAAGCAATCTTTTTCTATAAGCCATGAAGGAAGAAGGATGACTATGACAATAAATTCAGTACAAAGAAAAATGTGAGCTATTGCCACGAAAAGACGCTGTCCGCTGTATTACACTTTTGCCTTTTTCTGCAGTTATTTAATTTATAATCAAGAATTAATCAATCCAAGATAAGGAAATCCGTTGCTTTGGACTTTACTCACGGAACTCAACTTGGGTGATATTAATAATTCGTATACATTTCATTTGACAAGTGATTTGTATAGAATAAAATTTGTGCCGTAGGGGAAGAAATGTGTGTTGGACATACGACGTTATAGGGTACGGACAACCCCAACAAGTTTTGTAACTCTAGGGTGAAGTACGAGGATTTTTTTTCGCCCTCTGATGGGCTATACAAAAAAGCAAAAATCCATAACAAAATAATTTTATTATCAAAATTACTGCAAGGTCTTACTTATTTTTCTACATAATCACCAAAACGGATCCAGCCCGATTGCCCGAGGAACGGGCAATTGAACATGGCCACTACAATCGATGCTCCCGTCAAATGTGAGTTACGAAGTGCAATCCATTTTCTGTAAGCAGAAAGACGTAGTGCAGCTGAAATCCATCTCAGAATTAGCAAAGTGTACGGTGACAATTTTATGAGTGAGGTACGAGAATGGTGTAGAAAGTTTAAAGACAGGCGAACCGACGTCCATGAAGAGGAGGGACAATGGTGCGAGTCAACCCCCACTTGCGCTCATGTCCACCTTCCTATGAGAAAATTCGAGTTTACTGTTGATTCGAGGAGAAAATTAGAGCTTACCGTTTATTTGGGGGATATGATTTTAATTAATTGTTCATTCGAATAGACCACTTGAGTTAACTGTTGATTTGAGGAGAACATTCAAGTTTTCTGTTGATTCAGAGGATAATTTAAATTTTCTGTTGATTTCAGGATATCTTCGCAAATGTTGTATGTTTTTCTGTCCTGTGATGTTAAAAAGAGCATTTTCTTCGATATATAATAGAATTCTTTAAAGAAATAGGACGTTGTTTTTGTTGCATAAGACTAACGACTTTAAGATGCTAAATGATATTACTCAAACAAGAATGGTTGGCCAAGAATACAAAGGCGATTGGGCACATTTCGAAACTTCAACAAAATGATGGTCTTGATCGTCTGTAAATTAAAAGAACTAAATTCAGGAGAAACCAATTTATCTTTGTTCATTAGGTTCAAATACTTTTGTCGTTTAGTAGTCAATGTTGCGCAATGTGAATGGAACTACAACTCGCAGAAATCTGAAAAATGACAAAAAACTTCACTAGAGCGTTGCGTGTGAGCTGCCTGCAGCGCTGGACCCCTAACGTTCTAACTTTGATTGTCTTCTTCTTTAATGATTAAACTTCAGGTTCATGGCGCAGAGTTTGAACTCTTAACATTATTTTTTTCAAAGAGATGACGATCGCAACACTCTGAATCTAAATAGAAAACTTGCGTTTGAACTAAATTTCACATATTTTAAGCTTTAATTCACCACAAATGGTGTCGAGAAAAGGGAAAGGCAACACAAGTACATGCTATTCATTGGCTGATCACACTACCAGCAGCGTCTAAACGAGCAGAACCGTAACGTGTTCTCAGAGTTCTGTAACTGTTGAGTGCAGCACTGGTTTAATTAACACATAAACAGAACCGTAACATGTTCTGAGAGTTCTATAACTGTTGAGTGCAATGCTGGTTTAATAAACGTATAAACTAAGCTGTAACATGTTCTCAGAGTTTTGTAACGTGTTGATTGCAGTACTGGATTGATAAACACATAAACAAAACCATAACATGTCCTGAGAGTTATAGAACTATTGAGTGCAGTGCTGGATTGATAAACACATAAACAGAACCGTAAAATGTCCTTAGAGTTCTCACTGTTGAGAGCGATGCTGGGCTCATAAGCACCGTAGGCTTTGTTTTAGAACACTTTTTCAAAGAGGACTTCAGGGTTCATTTGGAAGGTAAGGATTAAGCTTTTAATCACCGTGAGGCGGAGCTCTCTGGCGGCAATGACGGTGGATAGGGAGCGATGTCGGTGACATTCTATGCATTTATTTTACTCTCAGCTCAATTATTGAAATATGTAAATGAACTCATCCCCGTTCCCGCATTTGCGTTTTGAATAAAGATCCCGTTAAGGTTGGTGGAAATAATTTCACGCACTCCCATTGGTCGGAAACAGTTGGTGTACAGTGAGAAAACATTCCAGCGTTACTGTCCCGGAAAACATTAGTGAAATTAATTCTTTATTTTTGTGTCTTGTATTTTTTAAAGTTTCATTGTATAACGTTAAAGGTATGATATACACTTTAAATTTTTAGACTTTTTATCCTTTTGCACCAACTGTTTCCGACTGACGTCCAAAGTTATATGCCTCCCTTGTTTCCGACAGGAGGGAATATTTTTTAATATGAAGTCGATTTTAATGATAAACTTATTTATCGTGACATGTATTGATGCGTAGGCATTTAACTTCATTTATTTTTTCAACGTGGGATCGATTTTTATTATCTGATTAATTATCTACAGGCATGCATAGACGTTTAGACGTTTATTACAGGAAAGAAATATTCCAATATTGGTACAGTATAGGTATTTATGAAGACAGCATCTTCTTTTTTCTACCTACATATATGAGGCTTGTAAGGTATATTTTTGAAATAGATTTAAACTATTTCTACAAGAAAAAGTGCAAACCTAAACTTAAAATCTAATTCATATGTTCGTCATGTTTGTCTAATTAAAATTGACTATTCTAAAAATAACACTACTAAAAGTAGAAAAAATAAGGAATGAGGATTATTATGCAAAATTTAGTTGAGGAAACTTATATTCCCTTTTTAAATTTTCTTCAGGATGGGCACAAGTATTAATAATCATATAGTATTGAAGCATTTTTGACTAACAAAAATGAATTACTGCACGAGCAAAATTACAATATATTTAGAGTGTTTTCGTGTTTCAACCCTCATATTTTTCTTTGGTCCGATCAGACTTTGAATATCTTTTTATCTTGTCTTACTCGTAGCCTCGGAGGGAGTAAGGAACTGTCGAGGAACCCAACCGGAGATTGACAAGGGAAGAAGTTTCATGCTTTATACAGGGTGCGGCAACAAAACTTCCTTTTGTCATAACTTTTTGGTCCACAAAGAAGGAAGTTGTGTTGCCGCACCCTGTCTTAAGATGCAGTTAGGTATATCAGAACATGTCTCGCGGCAGCGCGGTAGAGTTAATGCAGACACCGCAACTCTGCCACCATAACTCTGCCATCATAACTCTGCCACTGCAGCTCTGCCACAGCAGCTCTGCCACAGCAACTCTGCCACTGCAACCCAGAGTAGCGAGCTGGCGAGATTGCACTCAGTTCCACCATTAGAAAATTAAGGGCTTTAATAATTACGTTTGGCGCTGCAGTGTTGCCAAGGACGCAGTGGCCTCCACTAATTTGTCTAGGAGTTTGTGTTTGTGAGGAACCCGCTTTCATTTCAACCAATCAGAGCACGTCTTCCTAAGAAATCCACATTCATTTCAGTCAATCAGAGCACAGTTTCAGCCTACTTTCGGACAAATAATTTTGATTAGATGAGAGGGGTCTGGTTTCTTCACTGCAGGCGTGGTATCATCAGAAAAATTAAAGGTGTCGATTGACGCATTTTGAAACAGTAAATGAACACAACTTGAAATAGATTGCTTATTCTTAATGCATCCTACTTGACTTTACATAATTTATGCTGGCAGTAGTTTACTTGAAAGTAATGTAGGCTGACACCCTCAGTCCTCCCAGAGTTAGTTAATCGGTGGACGAACTGTCTCAATAAATATATGCATGATGGCAGCCGAATGAGAGTTTGGGATGATGCGAAGTGATAACAAGAGATGCCTTGAAGTCAAACTCGTTTGTTGTGAAAAGTTAACTGTGCAAGACAAGGTTGCTAGGGTACGTGCTAGGGTGCGTGCTAGGGTGCATGCTAGGGTACGTACTAGGGTGTGTAATGGGTACTCTAGCCATGTCAGTACTTGAGGGTAAAGGGTCCATCAACAATGTCAGCATCTGAGGGTAAAGAGCACTGTAGCTGCGTCAGTAGCTGAGGGTAGAGGACACTGTAGCCATGTCAGCATCTGAGGGTAATGGGTACTCTGGACATATCAGTACCTGAGGGCATAGGGTCCATCAGTAATATCAGCATCTGAGGGTAAAGGGCACTGTAGCCATGTCAGCTTATGAGGACAGAGGGTGCTGTGACTTTCAGACAATCAGATGAGTCTAGCAAGCAAAAAACATTGAATAAAAATTATCTCTAAGACAACGTATTGCATTATACTGACTGTCGAGGCATAATGAAACTTGCAAATGTCGATGCAGTTGTAGTGAATCGCATGGCTCCACTACAAACGAATACTGCGACGAGGCTAGCTTTCATCGACCAATGAGCAAACAGGACGGAAGAAGTGAATCCAGCGACGAGGCGAAGCCCCGTTACGGCCAGAGGCACCACATTAACCAATGAGCGGTCATGCTCAGGCTGTAGAGCCCAGCCAACCGCCCTATGTTACGAGGCTGCAACGCTCTGCGTCATGGACTCTCTACCAAGCACTTCTAAAGTCAACATCTCCACCAAGAACTCTCATCACCGGAACAACTCAACTCACAGCCAACAGAAGAGCAGAAAAAACAGAAACCAGTCATCCTGTCTGCGGACAGGATGGGGTTCAAACAACCCAAGTACTAACAAGAAGTACACGTGCTCCAACTCGCCACGCGCTCCAACTTTATACGTCCCGTCAAGATGTCAGTACACCAGCACTCGATGTCAAGACGTACGCGGCTCAAGAAAGAAGAAGCAACTATTAATAAAATATTCAAATGCCTAAATACAAAGTATTAAACTCATCCTGCCTTTAATTGCCTTTTCTCCTATTGGGTTCCTCGACGGTCCCTTACTCCCTCAGACGCTCGCTCCAAGTAGGATAAAGATATTCAATGTCTGCTCGGAGATAAGAGATCTCTGAAGGTTGGGACTGAAGAGTGATTATTAGAGTGATCACTATAACTCAGTCTCCTGAAATGGATTCTCTTTGCTTCGTACTAGGGTGTAAATAACGGATATTCATTAAACTGAATAATTTAGTGTCGAAATTTTGAAATTTGCTAAATTTTACTCATCACTTGAACTGTCGAGGAAGTTTTTACGGTGGGAAACACAGAAAATTCTAAGATCAGTTGAAGTACAGTGTGGAGGTTCAGAAGGATTAAATGATTCTTTAACGCCTGTGTGTTAACACAGATTTTAAACTGAATACCATACAATTACGTGATGCAAAAAATCACTGTATACGAGGTTGATGATGTAATTATCAGCTATCGTATTTATCAACACAAGTTTCTCTCAAAATGCCTTTTCTTCCTCTGATATTTGCACAGACCCATGGCCGCCTCGTAGAAGGTCCTAAGGCTGCACTTCAGAGCACTTGCTCCAGTAACTACTCTCTATTACTTCACAATGTTATTCCTACGGAAGCTCTGACGTCAGGTACAGCTCGAGGGCTTCATTTTAAGCCGTCGGCGTTCTGTAAGTAGAGAAACTCCGAAGCTATTGGACAGGCTCCCCTCTGACGCGGCTTCATGCATGCAAATGCTCACACATTTCAAGCATTATTTGGACAAACTCTAAACGACTTCTCTACAGGAATGAGATATGTAAATATTTTGGGGGCTTGAATCGAGCATGTCTTCACGTTGCAGCCAAAATCTCCTGGGGATTTTGGAGCTGCTGCGACTGACTATTCGTCCTAAAAATGCAAAACACCTCACAAGAATAAGGAATGAAAGCTTTGACAATTTTGAGGGAACGCTCTAAATCTTGACAAAGCTCGGTGGAACGCGTACAAGAATCTTCTCGATAAAAGAATTATTTGCGCGGGTGACAACTTTGGATAAACTATCTAGTCGTCACAGAGATCAACTGGAAACGAAAGAGCAGGAAAAAATGTGCGAAAAATTCAATTTGCTTTCACAAAAAGAAGAAAATACTACAGTGTATTCGAAGGAAATTGCAGTAAATAAAGGATTAAAATAAGTTCAAAGACTATCAATAATTTGGTGACAAAGAATTGAAGTGTCCAATTATTTTCACCGTTTTTTAAAACGATCAAAGTCAATAAACGAAAGTATCCTTGTCAAATCTAGTAAAAAATTTAAGTCAGGTATTATATTTACAAAACGGGAAATGTATTAGCGAACAGAAATTAAGAAATGAGGGCTTTTGCACAAACATTCCGCTGGTGAATTAGCAACATTGTTGGTTTAAAGTGTAGAATGAAGGTAAATTCTAGATTAAGAAATTTACTCAACACATTTGAACAAGTTGCATTCATAGTTAGAAGGAAGATGTTTTTACGGTCCTTTTGGTCTTGAAAGTAAACTCTTTGTTGCTATGTAAGTAATTTGAGGCATTATCATTTGAAATCAACGTCCTTTGGTGAGAAATGATTATTTAAGTATATTTTCTTTACCTTAATAATGAATCAAAATTAATTCCGATTTTGTTAAGCAATGTTGCCAAATAGTAAAGTCTACATTTTTTTGCTCATTATAGGCTGTTTTTCTTGGTAATAGTACAGTGCAAGCCTTCTTAATATTTTTGCCTCCCGCACTTCACTGAGCATTAGCAACAACAAATACAATAGAAGCTTACAAATAACAGATATGTGTGTCACCAAGGGAGCTCTACAATTTATGACATGAACTCGTTCCTTCTGGCCAGCCAATAAGCGGCCGTGTAGGCCTAGCATCTCTTGGCCTAAGCAGATTACTGGCACCTCCGACCGCTGACTGGTCCAATGAGCTTTGCTTCTCTTGTGGATAGCCATTATCTGGCTTAGCCTTTTCTATTTCCGCTCGTGTGGCTTCGTGTTGTTCTACTTGATTGCCTGCAGGTTGTTTAATCGTGAATCATTTCGTTACGTTCTACATGCGGGCATAAGGTTTGTTTTTAAAAAGATTTCCCTTTTTTCTACCTGTGCGTTTGTCGTTGAAAAATTTCACTCTGTTCTACTTGCGGTGAGTTGGTTTATTTTTAAATTATTTTGCTTTCTTACTACTGGGATTAGATGGTATATTTATAAAGACACTGTCTTCATTCTTCGGCTACAGAGAGTAACTGTTACATTACTCATTACAGAGAGTAACTGTTACATTACTCATTACAGAGAGTAACTGTTACATTACTCATTACAGAGAGTAACTGTTACATTACTCATTACAGAGAGTAACTGTTACATTACTCATTACAGAGAGTAACTGTTACATTACTCATTACAGAGAGTAACTGTTTCATTACTCATTACAGAGAGTAACTGTTACATTACTCATTACAGAGAGTAACTGTTACATTACTCATTACAGAGAGTAACTGTTACTTGACTCTGAAAACTTGTCGTTTCTTTGCCCTCTGATGTATGGTTCCTGAAGGACCTCATCCTCTTCCCTCGTTGTCAGTTAGTTTGCTTGACTTGACACTCCTTTAATTACTTTCACAAAACTTTTTCAGGATTTTATTTTACTCGTCTCTGTAGTCGTTGCTGTCATATATAGTTATCCTCTAAAAATGATGAATGATTTAAAAAGTAATTAACACTATTTAGTCTTTGTGCTGAAGCTACTAGCTTCAGTTTAATGGATTACTTAGCAATTAACATAGGCTTCATTATGATGTTTTCCTTCAAGTTTTCAGATTACATCACACTGTTCATGCTCATTGCATGTACTTTTTGAATTCACTCAGGAAAAGTGGCTCCAGATCTTCAAATTTCAGTACAAAGGTTAATCGAATGGTAACCATTTCACAGGAGGACATTTTAAGATGGACTTTGATGATTGAATTTTGTTATATTAATGAAACCCGTGCTTTTTATTTTAGCGTACATGTTATTGAAGGACTCTCGTTTATAACATTTTATTTGCCCCAAAGGTAGTCTACTAATATTGATTTAGTTCCACTGACAATTAGGTTGTTTGCACACATGACTTGTTTTTTTCACATTAATTAGAGAACTTTACTTGGGCTGAATGTGTCTTTATGTTAGAAGATTTAATAATATTTTTACATTTACTGAGGTGCATTACATCCACTTAATTCATTTATGTTTTAAAACACTTATTCATTCCTTCATTTATAATTATGAATTATGTGCGCTACAGTTATTTAGTTTTAAATGCTTTCAGATGAATGTAATTCACATAACTTTCTAAAGTCAACTTTTGAAAAAAAATTGTGTCAAATAAATTAGTTAATTTTCAATAGAGCTTGAGCAGTGCTGAGAGTCATAATCATAATTGATTCATAATCGTAATCATAATTATATTCGACTCATATTCGTAATCTTTACTATAATCGACTCATAATCGCCATCATAATCATAATCTATAGCAACGACACTTGTATGCAATGGTTTATGCCAAAAAATGATTGCAACGATTTCTAATTTTCGAATGACTTCAATAAATGTTTTCACCAATGATACTTTACAACCTTTTTGCTTTAACTCAAATATCCAACGTACTTTTGAAAACTTTCATTTATTTCCTGGACTTTTCCAGACTCACATATATTTTGAACATTTTAATTACCCTTTAACTTGTGGAAATTTGTTCTCTTTCTCCCTCCCAGGTGCCGTCACGCCTCTCAGTAAACCTGTTATTATAACGAGCTCAAAGTCGCCGACTTGAAAGCCTCCTGATAACTTTTGGCCAAATACCCACAGCTTTTTGACAGACATTGCACAAGACCATTTTTTAAAGTTACCAAATCCCATTTACTCTAAGACTGAATGCAGGTGTGTTAAATGAGAGGACGAAGGTATTTCTCTCCACCACCACAAATTTCTTAAATGAAAAAAATGGTTACATGCTTTTTTGACGGCGCTTTTCTTTTCATGCAATCAACAGCAACGAAATTTGCATGCGGGATTGAGACTAAGAAACTTTTCTTCATGTTATCTTATTTTTCAACTTCCAACTTCATCAATTCAGTAAACAACTAATTATTAAATTAAAATCCGATAATTTTTTCTGAATAAACTTTGTATTTTTTCCTATTGTGACAAAATAGAATAAGTTATTGAGAACTTTAAAGCTTATTCATCGCGTTAATTACTTCAAGAAACTCAGTTTCATTTTACGTAGTCAAAGTTAGTCATTGTTAAAAAAACTATATCACGGCCCTACTGAATTTTGAAATGCTTTTAAAGGCTTGCCGATAGCTACATACAGAAACAAAAGTTGTTTCCTGCTGAAAAACTGACTAGTTTTCCGATGATAGATTTTTCTAAGCATCCATAAAACAAAAATACAATTATTTTAGCAGTAAATGTTCACGTATTCCTGTTACTTTGTCTTAAATACGAGCCTCAAAACTACCAGTTTTCCACAGAAATTGTTACTGGATCTAATGCATGTCCGCGCACATGCCAATATGACTGAAAAATGTTTCAAATCAGCCTTATTTGAGTGTCTGTTTAAAGTCATATATAATTAGTGTCAAATATAATTACCAGTGAGCTAAGATTAGAGTTAGAAATAATGAAAGTGTTTTAAGTATCTTGTTTGCAGGGTGTTCGCAGGGAATTTACTCTTTGACTGCTCATTTTCCATATATATTTGCATTATTTTAAGTGTTTATTGGCTTCGATACTACTTAAGAGAGGTGAACTAAAAAAATAATATTAAACTTCAAAAAATTAAATTTCCTGAAATAAAATCTTTGTATGATTTCCCTAGTTTATTCATGGGCAGTGAAAGAGTGATTACACTTTTATGGGACACCCTGTATAAATAAATCAAGGTTTATAATGATAGGAGTCTTCTTTACGCATGTGCTTGATTTGCTTCAATGAATGCTTGACTGTCAATAGATTTAAAAATTCAATTTTTTTCAATAATAAATATAATAAAAATAACCATTATGGTGCGTCGAATTTTCACGTTGCAGCTAAACAACTTTGATCTCTCTTTGAGCATGAAGATTTAAAACTTTTTACTGTCAGCTTCATTGGAAAATTCGGAAAATGGAAGATCTCAACATTTTATGTAGGGCAGAAATAATGTGTCCGGCAGAGTCATCCCAGCCACAAAAGCCCAGAGTGTTTACAGCTCATAATTCTGGCCGTAATTTATTAAGGCATAAATAAAGGAGGCCGTGACTTTGTGTTTTATTAATATGCACAAAGAGGCGCCTAATGTGAGCAGTAAATCCAGCTTTGTCTTCCACAGCGCATCAGGATGCACTGCAACTAGGGTTACCGCCCTAGTTCGAATACCGGGTTCTGGTTCGAATACCAGATTCTGGTTCGAATACCGGATTCTGGTTCGAATACCGGATTCTGGTTTCAATACCAGATTTTGGTTCGAATGTCGGATTCTGGTTCGAATACCGGATTCTGGTTCGAATAACGGATTCTGGTTCGAATACCGGATTCTGGTTCGAATACCGGATTCTGGTTCGAATACCGGATTCTGGTTTGAATACCAGATTTTGGTTCGAATGTCGGATTCTGGTTCGAATACCGGATTCTGGTTCGAATAACGGATTCTGGTTCGAATACCGGATTCTGGTTCGAATACCGGATTCTATTTCAATTACTGGATGACGATACTGCAAGAGTTTATTGATCTTCGGTCAGATAGCCATGATATTAGTGAAACTCAAAGCTTAGGGAAAATCATTTGCTGATTTTCCCAGCACTTGTCCCTTTACTAGCAATTTGTAACGGTGATACTGAATTAAATGAATTTTTGAAATTTGACTTCTTGTTTTTTTATATCAAGTTGTTACTGTTGCAGCTGCCAGAACAGTTTTTTCTATCGCGTTACTGCTGTTCCTGTTAGTGCATTTACAGCTAATTTCGTCACATCTGCCACTACGCCTGCGGAGTAACTGCAGTAGAAACAGCCCCAACATGACTCTACTTGCAAGAAACACACCACCAGAGGAACAAATTTGCATGAGAATGGCAGAAGTTGAGCCACGTTTCTCTGAAGGTTGCCTGCTATGGATGCTGGAGGGTGCCCGGTATATTGAGGACCAGGTGTTAGTCTGATGAATCCATGCAGGGTTATTGTGTCCAGTTGATGCCATGCATAGGGAATGAAGCACAAACTGAAGGATTTTTAGGTCCATCCGCTCGTGTTTCAAATGCGTATTGGTTCAAAGTTTCTAAGACTGCTGACGTTTGCAATGCATACACTGACCACTTTACACAACTATGGTGTTATTATTTGTTCAGATAATACTTAGGTGTTTAATTGGGTAGAAAGTATTTAGCAATAATTCCATAGGTCGATATGTGGTTCTAAAAGTTTGCAATGAAAACGTCTTAAAGTGCGAAATGAATGACTTTAATAACTTGTTTAATGAAATAATTCACAGTTTCAGTGGCTTCAAGTTTTGATTGACAATTCAATTGTGTCCTGGAGTTGCAGTGTTGAAAATGCTTACCAATAGTTACGCAAAAATCCCGACCATCAAATCACTTTATTTTTAGTTGCAAATTTTTACGCAGATTCTGAATGTTCCTTCATTTTGTATTTTATTTAAATTTAAGCACGATATCACACCGTAAAAGAAAAATTGTTTACGATGTTCTCACGAAGCTGATGTTCCTCGAGTTGTGTATATTTGAAGAGACAATTTCACTAAATTCACTGACACGAATTTGTGTATTAGGTCGCAATTTTTGAAGAGTCATCAGTTCTCATAAACCGTTTTTGTTTTACAAAATACTGCCAGTGCAACCTTGGTCTGCAAAGAAAGAAGGTTAGGTTTTATCCTAACTGATGTTGTGTGATAGAATATATCGAAAAAAACATATTTTATAGCATGTACACTATCTGCAGAGTAGGACATGTTAAATAGATATATTCTATCATCACAAAATGAATTTTTTTATTGAGAATATCTAGTCAACTTCTATGGCACTTGGATGAGCCATTCATGATATGATTAGAGCCGCGCATAATTTCAAAGATATTTTCATTTTCATTCGTCTGTGAGTGAAAACAGTTTAGTTTGCAAGTTTCAATTCAATATTCGTTTAATTTTATGCGTTTTTTATTACTTAACGGATTGTTTGATATGGTCATAGAGATAAATTTAATAGGCGATCGTTCTGTCGTTTGTCTCCGGTTCCAGTTTATTGCATTGCATTTAATTAAATTTCCAGCTCACGGAGTTCTGCAAATTGAACACGATGCAAAATTCTAGAGCAGGAACTGGTCTCTTAGCCTACAAATTGTAAATCAGAGCACGAGGTCAATGAGCAATACAAGAGCCAGATGAGGTATGGCACTTGGATCGCCCAAGTGCCTAATATTTAATATACTTCTAACTTTAATATACTTCTAGCTATGTACCTAAAATTTTCATAATGGCATTCACTTCGGCCGAAACGTAAATTAATTGTATTTTTTATCATAAAATTCGTATATAATCTTCTTGCAAGCAGATTATTAAGCCGGTGTTTTGAATACGTCCTACAAAGGGTAAAGATAAGAAAACATTGTTACTGCAGACTACACGCAGACATTTCACAATATACTACCAAAATTCCACTGTTCAAAGCCTTTGAATGATCTCCAGGGCCTCCAGCACATATCAATCAGTAAAACAAACACACTGAAGCACCGAATACAATATAGCAATTGGAGTGCGCTGAGTATTGAATCCATGAGCTGTTACCCAAGTCCCATACCGTCTGACACCAATCACGCTCAGGCACCAGAGTAAGAGTAAAATAGGAGGGATAATACATGTTAAGAAACTACTAGCATTACTCCACCACCAGGTGGTTAAACCAGGGATATAATAATAATAAGGATACAATACCACTAGTGTCTGGTCACTATCACTACTGCCCCTGCACCTCATTAGGGAATAAAGGAAAAGGGGGAAAAAGGAAGATTAACGGTCCTGCTCAGTCATTAATCTTTACTCACAGACACCAGTACGTTTATTGTAACATAATAAAGCGGCCGTTTTGCAGGTGTGGCATTCTACGACTTTTCCCATTATCAGTAATACCAGAGCGGTTACTTTTTCTCATCTTTCATTTTAGGAGATACTGCTTTCGTCTGAGGCATTACTATGTTTTTTCTTTATGTATAAAGATACACACAATTTTTGATATACAGTTTTTGTTGTGCACATATATCTATTGTTTTTCTATTTCTCTCATTGTTGTGTTCATATGATAAGATCAAACCTCGAATTAGTACATAAGGATGCTGTGCGATTTTTTATCCAGTATTGGTCCAGACGATTTTTGAATGAGTACTCGACGCTAGCAGAGATGATATTTTTGGGCAGCTGTTTTCAGATTTTTGTTATGCTAAAAGCAGAAAAATGTAGGTTTTCTGATAAACTCTTCAAAGCTAATATTGTTGAAGCAATTAAAATATTCATAGGTCTCGATTAGATAACCAGGAGGTTTTCTTAATTCAAATGAGAAGACTGAAAGTTCTTGAAGAAAGTTCTTGAATTAAGTACAATATGGATAATGGTATTATTTTTAAAACCTTGTTAATGTTTATGATAGGAGACCTGAATTACACTGCATATTTCAGATGTGATTAAACTATTTCTTCATAGATTGTTGATATTATCTTCTTTGACTTATAGTCAAAGTTTTTGCAATAGAACCATGAGTGTATCACTCATTTTTCATACTTTTGCTACTTGTTTGTTATGCTCGAAGTCTTTAGTGATAGTGGTACCATGGTTGTTTACTGCTTTTATCTTTCAACATGTGTGTCGTTAATTGTATGTTGGAAATGCTACTTATCATCCCCAATGTACGTTAAGGAACTTTTGTCAAAGTTTAAGTCCATTTGCAAGTTTCCTAAAGCTAGTATTCACCTGTGTGTTTGTATATGTGTTCATTCATGCGTTTGCTTGTGTTTTCATTTGTACATGCATTTACGCAGTCATTTGTTACTTCCTCTGTGAGATCGTCAGTGTATAAGTCTGTGTGTTCATGTTTTTGTTCGCTCGTGTTTTCATTTCTACGCATGTCTATACACACGTCTGTAACTTCCCGCGCGTGTTTATCTGTGTGTTCGTCCGTTTATGAGTCATAGTAGAGTCCCTGCCTTCGTCTATGAGTCATCGTAGAGTTTCTGCCTTCGTCTATAAGTCGTCGTGGAGCCTCCGTTTTTGTCTATGAGTCATCGTAAAGCCTCGGTGTTCGTCTATGTGTCATCGTAAAGTCTCTGTTTTCGTCTATGAGTCATTGTGAAGCCTCGGTGTTCGTCTATGTGTCATCGTAAAGTCTCTGTTTTCGTCTATGAGTCATCGTAAAGTCTCTGTTTTCGTCTATGAGTTCGTAAAGTCTGAACACTCGTTATGCCAACCCAATACCTCTTCTCTCTCTCTCTCTCAGTACTACCAGAACATCCCTCAACCCTACACCCCTGACCTCAGTTCCTGTCACACAAGGTGACACCCCAATTTCATGCTTGGGTACAGACAGCGCAGTGCTCGCCTCAAATGAACATTCAAGATCTGTTTTGACGGCTCCTATCCGTCACTCGCAATGTAATTCAAGAATTTGCTCGAATGAGCGAGCATTAGTTGACGAATTGCAACCATGTCCAGTGGGAGTTACATGCAGTATGTTTGTAAAGTTAAGATAAGGATCGATGTTGATACGTTGAAATTTATTACATTTGATTTGTTGTCGAGATTGAATAGACTATTATTTTTTTCAAAATTTGAAGCAGGAACAAATTTTTTTTTTCATTCCGCAACCGATTTACCAGCGACATTTCAATGAGGGTAAAATTGCTTATTAAACAAGTTGTGTGGACAAAAAGCCATTTACTTGTTCTTAAACCCTGTGTTTGAGAAAAAAAAATCCGTAACTTGAGACTGAAACAGCTTTTTTATTCACAGAACTCGATAACCGTTTGTACATCAGGTATTATGATGCTATGAAAACAGCTACAGCTCAAACTAATTTTCAGTTTCATAACTTACACAAAAGAAGTCCGCGACGTATACTAGCATCAAGTTTAAAAGTTCTGGAAGGAGATATTCTGGATAAACACAAGCTCCGCGAGACAAAGACGAAAAGGGCAACATAACTGCATTAATAACAGTAACAATATTCACATACAAAACAAAAACAAACAAACAAAACCATTGAGGAAAGGTTGTAAAAGTTAAGCGTAAACCATAATTCTCATACAACAAGAACAACATTCTTACGCTCCGTGCGCAGAATCGTAGAGGACCGAAGACCTTCGGTTAACTCGTCAAATGTATTACCATTAGAAAGCAACACGACTTGTATTCTAAAATGGGAGTTACTGGCATCTTTATTCACCTGATAAAAATTTATCTTTTTATCCATAAGCTTCCGTTTCATAGAGCATCAGATTTCTTCCATTTTCCTGTCTCATAATTTTTTCCTGGTAACGCACGGCTGAAAAATCTCCAGACACACAGACACTGACAAGCATCGTTTGAATTCTTCTAAAATTTATGAGGTCACGAGGCGTCCTACAATGATGTACAGGAGTATTTTGTAAGGGAAAAAACTTTTAATATGTAGTAGAAGCAACTGACTACTAATTTGTAGGCAGCTAGGACTGAGTTGGCTGGCTCAAAATTTAATATTTCTATGACATCACGTATGGTTAGTAATCAGTTTAAATCAGGGTAGATATCGGAAACCCGGATAACTTCACTAACAGAATAGAATAAGGCAATAGGAACGAGCCAGCTCCTAGAGCGAAAGTAAATAGTTTACTATCCAATATTGTGGCTTGGGAACTTCTGTTGTGTTTACTCTCAATTTTTGTTCGCACGACTGAGCAAATACTCGAATTGTTCATCCTAAATGAAATGCAAAGAACATGAGGCTCACGGAACACTTAGAAAATCAAGAAATTGACATACAATTTGCCATAGATTTGAACAGAGAAACACATTTGTCTGTCCTCATTGTGTTATGTTGTCAAATTAACAATAACAATACGAATTCCTTGAATCAGCGTTTGCTGCAACGGGGGGTGGATATATTTATCAAAGTTTCGTGCAGCAAAATTTTATCTAGAAGCTTGCCTTTTTTCCAGGTCCCCAGATAAGCCTATTATCTTTATAGCAGCCGCCACAAGAGCTCAATATCCCGTATGAACGCTCGTCAAAACCAAAGACTTGGACACGTGTGGCATCAAAAAGATCCGTCCGTTTGAAGAGCGCTTTAAAATATTGACTGCATTATAGGCGGCCGTGAGCGCTGAACCTCAACTATTGCACCAACACTCTCGATCCCAGGAATTTTGACGGGGAATTTTCTCCCGAACGACTAACGTGACAGAAAGATCGCTGTTTGATTCTCCTGGAGCAAACAAAATATGAAAGTTTGATGAAAATGACTGCAAGCTTGTGAAGCAGAAACTGTGTGTCTCTTAAAAAATTAAAACGGAGCAAACATTTTGAGAAGGATCGCTGTTTTGATTCCATGAGGCACTGTAAATCGACAGAGACAGTTCCATTTGAACGGTCTCGAAGCAGAGACTGAGCTCAGCAAAATTCCATTTCTATTTTTCTTTCCTTTAAAATTAAAACACGGTGCTGTTAAATTTTTTAGACGATGACAGTAAAAAGCGGTTAAAATACTTCAGACAGCAGGAACACTTGCAATGAAACACCGTCAGCATTTTCTTTTCGTCTAACGTAAATAGGATCCAAGCTTTCTTGGGTGATAACCCGACGCATATTAATATTAATAGATCCCTTGAAAAGACTCTTTTAATGTACCTACCTAGGATAGAGTGCTCTGTTGATGGAAAATCCCTCAGTTAGATTAGAAATCGTAAGGGAATGAAAACAACTCAAAAAATCCCTCTAAATGCACAGTTTGTTGCTTGCTTGCTTACTTGCTTGCTTGTTTGCTTGCTTGCCTGGTTGGTTGATCAGTCTCCCTGTCACGCTCTTAAAGATTTAGATAGGAGAAAATTCATGTAGTGAATAACAAGAAAATATACCATGAAATTTCACCCCTGAATTACAATGGCAATTATAATTTCAGGAATACATGCTTGCAAGTCAAAATACTGCGTGCTGAAATAAACTTTATCTTATGTTAATTGTTGACTTGTTAAGGGAATGGGTATACATGTATTGTAAGCATTGTATTGCGGGCATTGTATTGTGGATACCAAAACTCCTTCGCAAAGCCCGCGTCCTCTGGCAAATCAAACAAAAAAATTCAGCGAAAAACACGTGAATTCTTTCACGTGTGGGTTTACTAGCATATTCTGGTTAATGAAAAATGTTTCACAGCGCTTACACAAAAACCCTTAACGTAAAAGCAACGTGTAGATAATAGTCAGATGTCACCAGCTTGCCCTCCGAAACACTGGTCTCATAACCTCAGCTGTGTGACCTGGACAAACAAAAGAGGCACAGTCGAGGGCTCACCTCCTGCTCGTATTCAATCTCCGGGCAATCAGCAAAGTAAGACCCGTGGGGCCAGGGCTTCCATTACTCCTTTATCATCTTGTGCCGATGCATCGAAAGTGTGCCTATTACAAATACAATAATACGCGCACAATGGCCTGTCACTTATGCAAAAACTGGCGGGGAAAAGCCGAATTTATGGGGAATATCAATGCCCTATGAAGACGAAAGTTGCATGTAAGGAAGGGAATGTTGGAGGTAGGTCATGGTCTGGTCAAGGTAGTGGTGTAGGTCAGGACTAAAGTTTAAATCTCGGCTAGAATTACAGCATGGATTCAGGTATAAGATTCAGGCTAGAATTCGTGCTAGGATTCGGGTTAGCATTTTTGTACGGATTCTGGTCTAAATTCTGGTGTATATTCTGATATGGATTCTGGCATGGATTTTGACATAGATTCTGGCACGGATTCTAGTATGGACAATGGCTTGGATTCTAGCATGGATTCTAGTATGGATAATGGCTTGGATTCTGGCATGGATTCTAGTATGGATAATGGCTTGGATTCTAGCATGGATTCTAGTATGGATAATGGCTTGGATTCTAGCATGGATTCTAGTATGGATAATGGCTTGGATTCTAGCATGGATTCTAGTATGGATAATGGCATGGATTCTGGCATGAATTTTAGCATAGATTTTGGTATGTATTCTGGTTAAGAATCAGGCCAGAGCTCAAGTACGTGTTTCAAATAAGATGTCAAACCTCAAAATTGCTTCTATCTGTTCTTACCATGCACTTTGTGTCATTGGTATAAAATACTGGTAGTCCCACGCATGAAAAAGTCCTGTGCTTTTAAATAAATTTTTTTCATTTGTCTGTGAACACCGTCTTTCCAAAGGAGTTTCCATATTGAAGGGTAAAAAGGTTAATAACGGGAAAAAATATTTTATAATAGTCCTGCGCCTTTGGTATCCACAATACAATTATTATAATACATGCACTGGAAAGATAACATGTGTAATATTTGAAAAGAGCTATATTTCTACTCTACTAATATCCGTAGGATGGATAAATTTTTAGGATCTTTGATTTTAAAAGCGAGAATTTTCTCCTATCTTTCTTCTAATTCGGGACACCAAACACACACACGTACGCATACATGTACATATGTATATGTATTGCCATATACATATACTCGTACAACAGCTTTTATTATATAGGGTTGTTTGATGTTAGGGCAGGAAATACCTGACTGAAATTGAATATTGAGAGGAACATGTCAAATATTTGGTACAGATTCACCCCATGTTACTTATTGAAAAGCTTTAAACTCTTCATATGAGTGAATGCTGCCATAAATGAGAATAAACTATTAATGATTACATTAGGCTACGTTTTAACTTCAAATGTCATGATAAATGCTAGTTCAAAACTATTAATTCCAACAATATTTCATGCCTAGAAATCCTTCTGCGAGAACTTCAGATAGTATTTCAAACCATTCCACGCCCTCGCTTTATCTCTTTGAAATAACTTCGAACCTTACTAGACATGCATCGCTTGAATTCAGCGTTGGTGGCCCTCTCTTCCATGTGTTGTAGACTCTCTCACTGGAGTTGAAGACTTTTTGGCCTCGGAAATTGGAGGGCACGAACAAGAACGCAGTCTCGAGGTCGATGCCATTGGCTTCTTCAGCATCGCCCTTTGGCGCTACCAGGCTGCACTTCTGGGTCTCAAAACAAAAGCAGCTCGGATACACTGGAATGCAAAAGCCTGCATTTGAACCCAACAAACACTTTGAGTGAAAATGAGAGTTATATTACAGTTCTTCTCGCAGGAACGACGATGTCAATGGAGGAACAAACGATATGGTTATATATTTTGGTTTTCAACGGGGATTAAAAATAATTCTGTTCAGTTCGGTTAAAAATAATTTTGAGGGCGCATGCTCATGTTTTCTAACAGATGTAAAGTGACAGTTTCAATTCAGAAATTTGATTCATGTAATTTGTGTCTTTCGTAGTCACAACACTCTGAAGTAACTCGTTTTTAACTCACCCAAAAGTTACAATTCACCCGTTAAGTTTCTAATGGATTATTATTGTTTTTTCAAACGTATAATTTAAATATTAAATTGCCTTGAAATTCAGCAACAGTTCCGTAGCCCCATGCTAGTTGATGGGCCACGTACTAGTAACTCACTCTCGTATTAAGATTGACAGCTACAAATGTTCTAGAGATTGTCTGCTAAAGATTCTCTTCATACATTGACTGTTATCGATGATCTATAAATTGACTTCTAATTTTTTTACAGATCACTGATAAATCTTTTGAAGATTTTCTGACATAGATCCTCATCATATTTACTGCTGTTTATCATCTGTAAATTCACTTTTGGCTTTTCTGAAGATTTACTGCTAGATGTTAAATGATTTTGTAGTTTTTATAAGCCAAATGGAACAGATTTCAACGAATTAAAATAGCAACAGATGCACGAATTACTAAAAATGACAAATTCTTAAACGTAAACGTTTTGCCACGGGATTTAAAATGTCAAAAGGACCAAACTATACGAGCAGTTTCCAAAAGACCATGTTTACAAACCATGTTTTCTGAGCCATGAAGATTGACAAAATAATTTTTCTTCAAGCTGTCAACAAAAACTAAAGTACAAGGTCATGAAACATCGGATCTTTCAAGTCTTGCAAGTTCTTAAAACCTAAAATTCATGCTTCACCCTTTGAAAACAACGGCGTACATGAACCAACTTTATTCTAGAACTTGCAAGCGAATAAAATGCAGCAGATCCAGTCTCCTGAAAAATACCACTCGCTTGCTCGAACGAAAAAATGTCCCTGTGCGCTGGGAAAAAAACCGGTGTTGCGTACCGCGATCGGGAAATATCACGCTATCAATTTGGAACTCGGATATTGCTGCAAGACGGCAGCGATGTATCGCTGGCCGTGAACTTCCATAATTCCACCATGACCTTCCTCTCCATAGCAAACCTCGCCTCCTCATGGCACATCTTCATTTGGGGTCGTGTCGCCTATGCCATATTTTGGGATGATGATGTGGAAACTGATGCGCTACATAATTTTCCAATGTCAAGTTTTTTCAGGTCAATTTGGCTGATGTAGAAAATTTGGATAAAGAGTGTTTGTGGAGTGAGCTATTCTACGATTGATGATGAGTACCGTGTGGATGATGAGCACCGTGTGGATGATGAGCACCCTGTGGATGATGAGCACCCTGTGGATGATGAGCACCCTGTGGATGATGAGCACTCTGTGGATGATGAGCGCCCTGTGGATGATGAGCACCGTGTGGATGAGGAGCACCCTGTGGATGCAAAAAGTCTAACTGTAAAGTTTGAACTCACTGAAATTATTTTATAAGTTATTAGTGCCTCAAATACAATAGAATTCATAAAAATAGATGTTTTGTTTGTTATTGTACTCATGAAATTAAGTCCTTTAATCACGGCTAACTCTATTGATGTAGATTGGTAGGCTAGATGGCAATAAGTGATAATACAATTTTGGTTAATTTTTTTTGGGTGACCCTGTGTATTCTACCCATCACGGCACTGCAGGTAGAAAACAACAAGTTGAGCGTCTGATGTAATCTCTTCTTCCTAATTTGAAAGCTCATGGCATTTTAATCAAAATATGAACGGTATATCCTGGTATCTTATTGCTGGAGGTTATCATACAGAACAATTTCATAAGCAACAATACAATAATACAAAACTAGATTATCTGTTTCAAATCATTATAGGTGGTACTCTGGACTCAAATTAATTAAATAAATCTAGAACACTTTTTTTGGGTGAGGATATAAGTATTTACCTGAATGAGATCGTGTCCTATATACTTAAACCACTGCCAGTCGTACCCTAAAGCTGATCTGTCGTACTAGTGCTGAGCTGAATGAGCTTGCATTATAGGAAGTCAAAATGCTGTACAGTAACACCTCTACATACAATTGCTTCTACATTCGAATTTTCCAACATACGACGTGAAATTCGAGCAAATTATCGACTCTACACCCGATGGAAAATTCAACATACGACGCCGAAGTTTCGTGGTTAGCCCGCCATGCGGCAGCACTCACGACGGGATGGAGAGTTCAGTTCACACTTCCGCTTCGCTTCGTAGACGTCTCTAGTGATCGACTTTTACTTCTTTGCGATAATTAGGGTTATTTTTTATTCTTTTTCATTATTCCACTACTAAGGGTCCCAAGAAGGCTAGTGCGAG
>VCRD01002793.1:39568-74236 GCA_006783055.1 Trinorchestia longiramus
CAACCTGTTGAAGACGAGCATGATCACTTTTTTTATCCACTCATTCTAAACTGTTTCGAGAGAATTTTATCTACTCGGTATCTTTCTGTATGAATAATCTAGCCTTTTGGTCTCTTTGAGTTCTATATCTTCATTTTTGGGACTTCGTTGGCTTTCCTTGGAAAGTCTAGTAAGTTGCACCCAGTTCCGTTCGCATATCATACCAAGCTGGACGGCTTCAGTTAGTACTGTTCGAGAAGCTTGTTAGCGGCAACTGCAGGTGCTAGCAAAACTCCTCATAGGAATAACATAAGGAATTTACTGACAGGGTCTTGCGATATGGTAGCCGTGGGAGATGAGGAAGCAGAGAACACTAACATGTGCCTTCGTTGTAATCTCGTTTCTTGCTGTTCCCAATATATCCTCCGTCAATTGAAGAATTTTTCTGTTGGTTCCATTGAATCAATTTATCTCGTATATATATTACAATAGATCAACAATAGCCTACCAATATTTTTGATGCGTCTCCTGTTAATAGTTGATGTTTATGACAATTGTAAAGAATGGTTCATCTGCCTGTCCAGGTTTTCTGAACATTTTGTCGCGTATTTCGAGCGACTGTACATTGCGCGTAGCCCTGTATTTCTCAGTGTACACGTAAACAATACCTGCGTCCGTACAGTGTGACTATATTTATATGGTAATAGTAGTACGGTTATAATCGTATTGCTATAGAGTTCTACTATCATGGCGAGTGATCGGTTGTCATTCGTACTAGTGAAAGATTTGCGGAAGACTTATACGATGAACACTCTACCATTGTGTATGGTTTGCTATCGTAATTGTGTGTACCAGTGGATATGCAAGTATGTGGCAAACACCTTCAACTTCTTTTGATAAATAATGTTGCTATTAAACTTTATTCTAGAGTTTTTTCTAAAGTTTAACATGTTAAAATTAGCTCAACTACCAGTTTATTGATATCAAAATATCATTTGTGCACGTAGCTAAGATATGTCAATAACAAATCTCGGATCTAGTTTTAATCATTGGTATTTCTAAGGTTCTTTGAATTATGATGTTCTTGAAGTTCTATAAGTTTGACAAATAAACGAGTTTTGGCTATATATGTTCATAACGCTAAGGGAACCATCTGGAGCATCGGGAAAACATCATGGAAATGCTCGATTCTTTACATCAACTACGGTGATCAACATTTGCATCAATGAAATCAATAGCTACTCGATTCAAATGAAAAACATTTTCTAAGGTAAAGACCATTAGCTGTGGCTTGTGAAATCCGATACTTTTATCTTTGAAATTACTGTCAACAGGTGACTCCATGTATCCATACGAACACTGGAACTAGCGTAATTTTTTCCCCTCGATACACTTTTTGTTGTTTTGTGTAGGCTTTTGTTTTAGGATTGAGTCGCTTGTTCGATGAGCTGCGGTGAGCGTCTGTAAGAAGTTATCTTAAATACTAACTCGGTACTCGTCTGTGATCAACCTCCCTCATTCATTGGCCGGCAACACGAGGGATTTTGCGTCCAATTGAGATAAAGTGTTCAGGTTTACGACCTAAACTCCTTCTAATCTTTCCTCCCATTACGAGACCTAACCGCCGTAATTTATGCTCACGACCTGGCGCTATTAAGTTTGTTTTGTGTTCCCAGTTAGATTTACTGACATTTCACATTTTATTCTTTTTATATTGATTTTGGTTACGATTCTTATTTGCCATCGACATTTTGAGTTAGCAAGAGCCAACTCTTGTTTGTCCTTTCCCTAGACTTTCACTGGGATGTTTGACTGTGTTTATGCTGATGTCAGATGATCCGGGATATGGAGTTGTGTCACGTTATCAAGTCGTGATAAAATTGCTTCTTCGTCTTGCTGCGCTGTAGTGTTCTGTATATGCACGTACGCAGAACATCTTTCATAGATTCGTGCTCCTGTGATCATTTTCTTTGCCTCGTTTTGAATTTTATTTGTTGTTGCCGAAGTTAGCTTCAAAGTTTATAGTTATCATCCATAGTTCTATGACTGTGATTGTTATGAAGACATAAGTGTTTATTTTTTCAACTTTGTTTGATCTTTCCTCTTCTTTAAACACAACACTCAGTTTTCTTCTCCGTGCTGAACGTCATCTATTCAATAAAATTAATTTTAAAGAATTTTAATTCATGTGCTTACATTTTTTCCAATTTGTAATGTAAGCGATGTTAGGAACTCGAACATGTTGAAATGCTACTTTTCTTACTTTGACTACTTCTGAATATTTGAACATAGTCTCTTTCAATATCAATATTGGACTATATTCGTATGACCTAATATAATTCTATAGCTAATTGGCCTAGTTCGTGGAGAATTTATTTCATATATTTTATTTTGAACGAATTTAAAGATAATTTAGGTATATTTATATTGTAACCTTTTTTAGATGTTCGTATTTGACAGATCGAAGTACAGTCTTATAGTCGGATTATTGTACTAGTATCATGCAGTCTGGTAAGGTTAGTCAATTTTCATGTTGAAATTACGGGTAATTTTAACACGCCTTATGTGAAATACGCCATTTTTACGATCTTGATCCGCTATATAGGAATAGAAATGTCGCTCTCAGAGCAGCTCGGTATATTCGTTGAATGGAAGCGCTGGTGTTTCTTGTGCGGCTTGCAAATGTGAACCCTAAACTATTTTTTTACGATTCGTACATTCGGAACATACACTGAGTAGTTTCATGCTATTCACCATCAAATTGAGGATGAATGAGAAGAAACTAAGGCCAATGATGCTTATGTCATGCCATTATCGCAATTAAGTGTACCAAAAGGTGAATAAATGGAACTTTAAATTATGTTCCGAGATAAATTTACTTTTTGCACTACGATCACTTATTCTGTAATAATGAGGATATCTTTTACTTTTTTCTACCCGCGTTTAGTCAGTATTTTAGTATTCGTGAAATGTCTCATTAACATGCGGGAAGAATCAATTCATAGCCTAATTGTTAGAGAGCGCAAAATCAACCTAAACGATTTCTTGTGCTCGCTTTCCTGACAGACCAAAGACATGCCTTACTTCTGTATCTCTTTTACATGAATAATTCATTTCCATTGAAGCAGAAGAGAAAGCTGCTGCGCACTATCGTCTATTATCTCTTAGTTAATTCTATAAATATTTTCCAATTATTAACTGATGATAATAAAGTCACAGTAAGGAATAGACTGCCTTTGAGGCCATTTGAGAACCGTTATTCAGATTCAGGTGTAGTAATATTTTCAGAAGTTGGACTGATTCAAAAAGTCGTTGGTTTGTTCAATTTCTTAATTTGCACAGGCTTTCTCCTCTTGCATGCCTAGTATTTGCCCCTTTTGTTTAGACAGGTAGTATGAAGTGTTTTAAAATGCCCGAAAATTTCTTATTTTGAAAGCGATGCGAAAATTCCTGAAATTCATCATCAGAAGTGGGCCAACCCAATTTTGGGATTATAATCTTGATAAATTACGGAAAAACTTATTTTCCCAGTCCTTCAACACGTGGCCTGTTTTGTGAATAAGTCGTGCGCAGTGCACGTTGTATTTTTATACAGGGCAGTCTCATCAGAAAGTTCAACAGCCCATAACTCTGAACTGTTCCTAATTGATATCATACTCTACTTCTAGTTGTATCGGTGTGTAGTTTGTCAGTTATGATAAATTATTCTTTCTTTCTTGTACACGTGCTTTAGTTTCCTGTGTTCTCCACTCCGTACTATGGGTGTGTATGGGTGGTCTCTCTGTTTCTATATCTACATCGTTTCATTACTTTTAATTTCCAACATTGGTGTATTTTACATCTTTTTTTTTTGAAGAATCCAAACATATTTCACTTGTTACTCTGTAGAAGGATCCGGGTAAATTTTGGGTTGTTACGCAATTTTCTTTTAATTCTATGAAAAATTATCTGATAGCTCGTAGGAAGGATAATTTAAATAACATTAAATAATGTTATTAAAGTTATTCTTCCTAAGAGCTATTACCTTGGACTAGCGGCGGATATTACCTTGGATATGATGTTATGCAGAATCCACATTTACGCACTAAATCATATATTGGTCGTTAAGAATTATCTTAGATGATTCAAGGTACACCATATCTAAGATTAATTCTATACTATTGAAATATGGGAGTCCAGGTACGCATGATGAGAAAATTACTTTTTACGAGTTGCTCTATTTGACGGGGAATTTTCGTAAACAAACTATGTGATGCCAAAAACTGCTCCGTAGTGAGTTTTTGATAACTTGTAGACGATATTTTTGTTCCGTGTACATGTACATTACCACTTGTGCCGCCATGTGCACCAGACGATGCTTCAGTACTAGCATTGCAGTGATGGTTCAAATTATGCTCTAAATACCAGTCATTTTCCTAGCTTCGAAAGCACGCGTGTATGCGGGATTTCTCGAGGGGCATGTGTGGCTGCTATGGGTGATGATGCTCATGAAAATTTGAGCTTAAAGATTCGTTACTGTCTCTTTAAGATAGATAGAATAGTTAATTCATCAATTAGGTTTTCAATTGAGGGCTTCTTAATGTTTTCTTTCTCTGTAATATTATCATCTTTTTTTACTTCTAAGATTAATCTTTCAAATATATGTAATTGTATCAGTAAATCACACCCGTGTATTTTATACATAAATTTTAATTCTATGTCATCGTATTTCTGAGTTACATTGATTATATGCTCGCTCTGCCATTTTTTATTAATTAGTCAACATTCCATCTGCAGAGATAATTAATTAGAAAAAGTTTACTTTCTGTGTAATTCTAATGTTACACACTGGAAAGGTGTCAATGAATTTATTCTATTTTGTTACATGTTTTCATAGCAAACTATTCTGTATTCGTCTTATATTCCTAATTATTAATATAATTTTCCGATATGTACACTTTCACGTATGTTGGGAGGGAATTTGTAGTTTCCATTTGTTCGTAACATGATATTCTGAATAGAAATAATTCTATTCTCTGTAGCAAAATTTCTACTGCCGTTGTTCCGTAAGTATGATATGTACATCGTATGCTGGGGGGAATAAAGTGATTCGACCTTTAATAACGCGTGGTCGTGTTTTTGTATTGATGAGGGAAATTTTCTGCTGTAGTCACCTCGAGTATTCAACATCTTACCGTAAAAAATTTAAGCTGTGTTATCCTGGAAAAAATGACGCTGTGACCTACAAGTACTTTATTGTTCCAAGAAATTTATATAAATGTTTTTCTGGTGCTGCAACTGCCCATTTGTAAGGACGACTTCTTGTTCTAGCCTCGCTAAAGGGACGAGTAGCTTGCTATAGTTTCGAAGGAGATGAAGAGGACTTTCTTGTGAACTGTAGTTACTATGGAAAATTCAGTTATTGCTTGGATGGGATACGAAGAGGAAGACGAAAGCTGTTTGATTAGCCGATAAAAATAGATCAGCGATGAAGTTTTACTTCATCAAGGAAAAAAGCTGCGCGTGTTCATTTGACGTTTAATTGTTCATTTAATGATGCGAACCATGTCGTAAACAAGTCGTGCGGAATTTCAGCCTAACTTTCTTAGTTATAGCATGTGGTAGACGCCCTTATGGTTCATCATAAGCTACTTTAGCCTATTTTGCTGCAATGTAGACTGCACCTAGCCCTTAGGAATCAGATACTACGCACAGATATGAGAGAGCGCAACTTATCAATGAAACGCGAGATGATGACGAAACAATAAACTACATTTTCGAAAGGGATTTTTTTGCAAGATAATCTTGAAGTGAATGAATCTTTAGCTTATTTCACGCTTCACCTTAACCGTAAGATATGCTTTGAAATCAATCCGTTCACTTATATCAGGTTGTCCGGAAAGTTCGTGCCGATTTTTAAAGGAGAGAAAAAGTTCAATATATACAAGCCAATACATTTTTAATCAACCAAATATGAATCATTTTGTTGCACAAAGCGTTTCCATCTTTCTTTTGACTAGAAAATACTCTCATCGCAGAATTGAGGTGGTTTCATGAAAAAGAATTCATCAGGGTATCTTTTTAGGTCATCCAAGAAATTGAAACTTTTACCATTAAGACTATTCTGCTAAGACTGAAATAAATGATCATCCGAAGGAGCAATATCTGGTGAATATGGAAGGTGGGATTACACATCCCAGCCAAGCTGCAGCAATTTTTGACAGGTTTCAAAAGAAACGTGTGGTCTGGCATTAGCCTGATGGATTACTGTAAACTCGTATATTTCTTTGATTGCTTGTGATGGATTTTTCCTCTATGGAAATAGAAAAACATCAGGTGTGCTCTAGATGGAGGTGTAGTCAAATTTTAACTTTCTAAACTCAATCATGTTCTTAATAAGTCGAAAGATGAACTACTAAAAATCGGCACGAATTTTCCGGACAACCCAATAGAAACGTGTTGAATGTACGCTTTTTTCGAATTGTGAAGATTGTTCTCAGTGCCGTCTTGAAAACTGGCATTTTCTCGGCCTGTGATGTACAGCTTGTTCAGGCGACTTTGTTGTTAGAGAAGTTGTGTGCCACGATAGAATCGTTATGCTCGAAAGAGCTTGCTTAATTAGATACGTAACTAGAAACACTTTTGCTCTTCAGTAAAAAGAGCACAGACCATCAATGAACTTCCATAGAGATTAGTGTATGGTTATTTCGGCAAAGTATTTATCTGATTATTGATGGAAGGGTAACTATTTATCTTACGGTATGCTATCATTACACACAAACTAAAAAGTAACAAGAAGTGATATAGGTTCAATAGACAGCTTGTAACCTAGCGTAGTATACATGCATCAATGAATTTCAAGGTTACAAGATCCTGTAATATGCTTCATTCAACTCAACTCCTCTGGTTTTAACGAGGCTACTTCGCTAGAACGAAATCGCTGTACCAACTTCCTTAGATTGTATTCATCATTACCAGGTAGCATTCAATTCTAAATTTGTTAGCGCATACCTGCCAGTAAATTTTAGTTCTAACATCTCCAGTATGCAATGTGTTTACACTACAGTAGTTGCTTACTCATGCGGCTGGAGGGAATTGTTTTTTTTATATATACAACTTTATTCCTAACTTTAGTGCAGCTAGCAAAGGGTACATTTCCTGTACTTAAATGGTTTGTGTAACAAACACTATTGTGTCAATAATGTGTGTCCATAGTGAAGACGAATGTGATGAGCTAATTTCTTCACAAATTCACTTGTTTCTAGCAGCATTGTATTCAGTTGAACTCGCAGAAGTTGTCTTTCGGGAAAAAACTGGTCAGGTGTAAATTGCTTATATATCACACAAAGAGAAGTATCCTTATAACTTGATGTTAACAATATTTCCAACGCAGCTGCTGTGATCAAGAATTGAGGTTTATTAGAGCTGTTCATTTATTGTGGGTCTCCTGTATAGTAATGATTGAGATGGTCATGTAGCTACCACAGATCATATGTACATACAGAGGTCATTTTAGTCATGTGCCTTTTCATACTATATGAATGCCCTATCAGACTGTATTATGCATCTTACGCCGTCATACCGTTTTACGATGCTCTGTTCTGCTGTAGGTTTTACAGAGATCTCTCATAGGGTCTAAGAATGCCGTACGATTACCCACTCTTTCCTCTTAGCTATGACCAAGTAAGCGATAGATTGGTGATCATCTAACAAATGCTTCTAGAAAGTTCAGGCTTCATTCAGTCCATCCATAAACTTCTACTCCAGGAATGCCATTGATTCTATTGATTTGCCGTATTTTTGAATGAGCTCTTCATTTCGTTCTTGTTTTGTTTACTTAACTGGCAGTCGTGCGTTGTAATAATTTGCTCATACGTTTTATTCGATTCACTTATGAGTATTGTCTAGTAGTTGTTGATGATGGACTTCGTAAAACAATCCTAAGTGGCTTTTTAGTCTAACGTTTTTGGCCTTGAGTGAATGTATTCACCAATTTGGTCTACACTTATCAAAAACCTGTATAACATAAAATTGTTTGCATCTATAAAGCCTTGCCTTCATATGCAAGGTTTCGGTCGCTTGTCATCCTTCGTATTCGGCATTACATGTTATGGCAGAAACAAAGTAGAGTTGAGCCTCTCTTCCAAACTAATACTGCAAAAATTTTATGTTCATCTCAAGAAATTGACATTAATAGTGCTACACTAGTATCTGATGACGTCTCCGTACTTTTATTCACTCATTATTTTTCTCTACAAGGATCGAAGCATTACTAACCAAGCTTGAACTTTGCACTCAAATTAAACAGGGCGTGATGTGAAGCAGTGGCAAAGGCATGTGGCTTCTACTGTTGACGTTACCCATTTGATCAGCTGGTGTATTCTTTTAATCTTGTTTCTTTGTGCGGCCTATCTCCTACAGCACGATTGCATTTGTCTGCTAACAAACTTGCCGAATAGTCTCATTTTTCTCTATGTTATCATTAAATGTTGAATTTTTATGCATTAATTATTTTTACTGAACTTCCAGAACTTCAGAAATTAAACAAATTGGACTCTAGGTTATGCGAGTCCCTGGGTTTCTTCTGTCTTTTTCACGTATGCGAAATTATAAATCATCTGACTGCTATATTATTATTTTTCTCGAAAACTGTCTGAATGTACTTTTTTGTGTTGCACTCAAAAGTTTTCTCATGGTTTTTTTGGCCGCATCACTAATTACTAGAAAATTGTTTTCAATGGTCGATAGTTCTGCTCCCTGAGAGGAGTCCAAGTAAAATTAGGAAAAGCTTGAAAACGCAAGGTTTGGCTTCGGTTGTGTTCAAGGTGGTTTCAAATCTTTTCAATTTATAGAGTAAATTCCAACGTAGTTAAGAATGCTTCTTGTATATACGAGAAATATGGATTTTGAAAGCCTTCGGCGTTATTTTAGCTTTGTTTATATCCTGCCAGAGCAGATATCGGTTTCATAAGAATGGGGATATCTATTTTTTACTCCTCAAATGTCTTTCCTTAGACTCTTGGCTCAAGATGAAAATACAGTAGACTCGCTTATGTTTGTGTTATGGTATGACCAACCACCGCGCTGTACATAATGAACTGTAGTAATGTTGATCAAACTTGAGCAGCGTGCACCAGCAATTAAATAGACCGAAATCGCAAGTGAATGGACAAAGCATGCTACAGACTGTCCTCAAAGCCCTTAACATTGCTACTTGTCTCATAATGCGTATCCCTTATACATCAACCTCTTTCATAGTCGCACTTGCTTTACTGTGAAAATTTCTGGTAGTATGGTGTATTAGCTGTAAAAATTGTGATATAACCTGGTACTGCTATTTTGCGCTACAGTATAGGTCTTGTACGGATAGAGAAGTGTAAAAAATAGAGCAAGAGATATGAGAATGTTAATACTGTGATGCATTCTACAATTTGGGTTTGTTATAGGCTTGTAATTTAACTAGAAAACATTTTATGTATAAGGTTATTTCATTTTTTTAACGCTTTCAGGTATGCGACCAGTAATTTGAAAGTTGAAACGAATTAAAAACTTGTGTTTGACAGCAGCGAATTCCCCTAAAATGACTTGCTGTATCATCGTTGAACATCTAATTGGTTTGCATCTTATTTCAGTTTTAAAATATTTTTTTCGTGTGAAATACAGTTTGTATTGCTCGTCTTATAATGAAATATTCGAATCTTAAACGTTTGATGTGTCGTGGACACCAAGCGTGACAAAATATTACATCGTCATGCCTAACTTACTTGTTAAGGCGATAGCACATCATGACTTCCTGTGCCTAGGTATATATTTTATTTTGCATATTGTAACTAATTATTATTTATCTGCATGATTACCGCAGAACCAAATTTTTCCAGGAGCACGTATAAATGAAAATTCTAATACGAAGGCCTATTTTGAATTCATAACTTCTCACGATATCAGTGAAATACAAGAAAAAAGTTTCTCGTAGTTAATTTTTTTCATAATACAGTATTTTTTGCCGAAATTCGGCCACATTATTACAAATTCACCAACCCTCAATTTGCGAACATCAAATAAGTACTTGACGCTTCTTTCTTGCGTAGCGTATCTTCTTCAAGCTTTTATTTCACTTTTAAACCTTAATATAACCTAAACTGGTAGTTCGTTCAAATGTACATGAATAGGGTTAAACGCTTTCCTTCTTGACTTGCTCATTGGGTTGAAAATGAAACGCATTGATTTAACATTCCATTAAGGATAAATAATATGCACAGCTTTCTGTGTGTAACTATTGTGGCTAACTTCCTCTGCAGGTTTCTACAAATTCTTCGACGGATGACATGGAGTTCAACTCCTTAACTCTCGAAATAAGAAATGGAAACGATCGAACTCTTATGTCCTGTGTTGGGTTACTAACCGGGTACTTGTCTTTGGTAGGGTCGATATTTTCGCGAACTTTATTTTTCATATGTTCGTACATTTCTATGCAATGGATTCTCGGTCTCTTCCTATTTGAACAGCGCGACCATCCTGTCGAACGCTGCTACTCAAAATTGAAACTGCCTTCAAACTGTTCTCATGTTATCATACTTGCTAGTTGGCTCATTCCGGTAGAAAAGTAATTGTTCAAAACTTGATTAACACTATAATCCTTCGCTGTGTTGATAATGTGCAAAAAAAACATTGATTTGTGTATGTAAGAGTCATGAAAACGTGTTTTTTTGAATGCGAGTTAGCAGAATTTTTGGGGCGTTGGGTTAGTTATTGTAGGACACATGCGGGTGTATTATAACTGCAACATTTTAAATTCAACTAGAGTAAGTTACTATTTTAAGTGAAAGATTTTTGTGATGTCCGATTGTAGATGCGCTGTAGAATTGGCATGTTATTTGCTATGCAATGTTACGTCTGGAAACGAGTCATTTCCGCCCGTGACCGTGCTGACAGCTCCAATCTTTCCCCAACAGCGGGCAGGTGAGAGTCAAAAGCTCCAACCCCTGTGTACTATAGGTTTGTGTATGAATGATGCATGAATAAATGAAATAAAAATGAATGTTGTTTAACTCGCTTGATACACATATGCAATAAAATGATTGAATGTGTCCATTATCTGCACAAGTACAGGGTGTCTCAAAAAAATGTACTCACCCTTTAACCGTTGCTAACATGCTGTGTTCTTTGTGTTGCAGGTGTTAGATTCGAACCTTTGCGAACATGATTCTTTAATCACATTTAATCATGTTCGCAAAGGTTCAAACCTCACACCTGCAACACAAAGAAGACAGCATGTTAGCAACGGTTAAAGAGTGAGTACATTTTTTTTGAGACACCCTGTATTTGATTTTTTTGAAAATTGCATTTACAACCACAAAATACGTTATTCTATGACGCAGGAAAGATAAGTTTCCGCGTTACTTTTCACTCTATCTTCTCTTGTAATTAAAAGAAAACCTAATTTTCTTCGGAAACACTCTGCCTCTTACAACTTGATTGAAATGAACGAAATCTAACCTCAATCGAACGGACTAAGCCTTACGAAGTTTTTTAGATGATATTCCGTCACTGCCAGTTCTAATATGCATAGTTGGACCTATTCGCATTTGCTTCAAAAATGAAAAGCACTTCAACTAATTCATAACTTAGCTTGACAATCCTAATGCTCCAAAGTGTAATGACCGATTAAATATTCTAGAGATGTAACCTCATCCGCTTTAGAAAAAATTGAAATAAAAAACAAGTAAGAAATGTATCTAGAAATTAATACACTATTTATGAATTTTCCTTAGAAAAAACACTGTTCCTATATACGCCTATCGACAGAACAAACTTGCTCAAATGAAATGTTTCCACGAACAAAAATAACGTAGCAACACATGCAGAATTACAAGGACATTCAAAACCTGGAAAATACCACGTATCTACTTGATGCTATGAAAGTGAAGCCGAAAAATTTCTAGAACAAAGAAAAAAGTATTTTAACTTTTTCATACATTACTACTCCGTAGTTAAAAGCTTCCCCATAACGCAGTATAACGTGGTTCTCAAACGCTGATAATGGGAACTTGCCAAACTAATATCTGAAACACTAAAATTTCGTAGTGGCACTTACACTGAAACGAATCACCCAATTATAATAGTAACTGCATAAAATCCCGTACAGCTATCCACGGAGAGCGCTTACAAGGAAAAAATGTGTGGATAAAAGTTCAAACACAAAAATTGAATTTAGTGACGCTTTTCTACTTTTTCTTCTTATACTAAAAAATGAAGAGCATTCACACATCTGAGAAAAGATATTACATATGCCCGTGTGTCCGAAACACGAATAGTTCTTTTGCAACACCTAGTCGTAGCTCCAATTGAACTTTAAAAATTTGAAGCCAGTTCACAGAGTTAAACAAAACGTCAAATGCAATGCGGAACTACTCTACACAAAGTAAAGTTGAAACTAGTCCTAAAGTAACATAAGAGTTCCATAAAGAACTTGAGTGGACGGGTACATGATGTACATATCTCCCACAAGAATACTGACGAAGGTAGACTGTAGGTTCACACTTCGCGAATACCCGCTTTATTGTTTAGTTCGGACTCTGTGGATGGCTGTGCATAAGTGACAAAATTCATGTGCCCCCTGTCAGTTCTACAAGAAATCAATTTTACCATAGAAAATAAGCCGCCATCGATTGTTTTTTACAACCGTATAAACCATAGATTCCATAGTAAGTACAATTACAAGTGACACGAGTTCAGTTATCTACATATATAATGGACACGTATGTCCTCTCTCTCTCTCTCTCTCTCTCTGTATCTGTGCGAGTCCGTCCCATTACTCCCTGCAACCTGAGGTGGTGGCGCGCATGCGGGACACACCTCCTGCCCGCCACCACCCACCGCATTGGCTTCTTGCACCCTGCGTACCGTGGGAGTATCTACATATATAATCGACATGTATCTCCATCTTGCTGTATCTGTCCGTCCCATTACTTCCTATCTATTAATGAAGAAAAATTATTGAACTGAAATCAGAACGGGTATACATGTAGTACTAGCATTGTATTGTGGATACCAAAGGCGCTGGATCACTATAAAGCAATCCATTTGTTCCGTTATTAATTTTCTTCTCTTACACGGCCATGTTATCGTTCGGTAAGATACAAAATGAAAGTTCTGTATATATTCAAGCAAAATATTCTGATTCTGATGGTACCACGGGTAAAACTGAAAAATGTATTCTATTTCACAGATCCTTAATTTTATCACTTTTAAACCAAGAAATTTCAATGGGTACTATCTAGGCCATGTTATCATTAAATACGATATAGAACGGTAGTCCCGTATACATTAATAAAAAATATTCATTCAAAATACAATAATTCGACGTAAATCTTTAATACGTTCATCTTTATAATAATGTCAAATTAGTCGAATCTAAATCGTGGAATTTCCACGGAAACTATCTAGTATTCCTTTAGAATCAGTGAGATTTACACAAATGATAAGAATGATCACATTGCTCAAAGGATAGTCGTCTCGGTACGGAAGGTATTCTACTACGCAGCTTTGAATTTTCGCACAGCAATCCTAGGTTGGCCCATCACAAAATTGGCAAAGCATGAATCGATTGTTCATTTAAGCCAGTTAAGATCGATAACGGCAAATACATAAACTATTTTAAGGTTGACGGGTAATTATTCACTGAAGAACTGACGAAAGATATCGCACAGACACACTTCTGCACAAGGCCGGCGATAGAAACATAAATCGAAATACATATTTTTCATAACTAAAATGAACCATGTGACACGACTTATACTAGAGACAAAGCGGCGAGTGCCCCTATTTTTCCAGTAGGAACAAAGTCAACCACTATCCTTGAGCTTCACACAAAAGACGATGTATTTTTAAATAAAACGTTAAAAGAAACTAGTTACACATCCAACTTGAAGTCGAGACACTCATTTGATATAACTCGCATCAAAGGAATTTAAATATGCTCTCATACTGTGTTAAATGAATCACAACGTAGATAAATTAAAAAATCAGCGAGTTTGAAAGTCAGTGAATTAACGCGTCAATGAGTGTCAAACATTTGCTGGGTTAGTTCACGTGAATGACATTTTGAAATGGCGTTTGTGAGGGATTCTATGTACATTGTTCCAGCTGTTCATTATATACATCACGCCACTCTGTTCAAACACTATACTTCCATTGAAGAAATGAGCTCTTCATTAGTAACACAGAGGGCAAACACTAGCAAGTACAGCATCATACTAAGAGGTATTCATATTTATCCTAATATTTACACTTCTTACACACATACGTTCATAAAAAACATGAAACGTAGTCACGCATTAAATGGGTGAACAAGTGTCACATATCGTAAAATGCACACATTCTTCAATTGTTCACACTTGAATCTCACAGGAACCTGAAATTTATTTACAATGAAAATCGCACCAACACCTAAAGTTAGCCGCTTCATTTATTATCGAAGTATCTTCAAACAAACCCATGACTATGAGTTAATATAAAAACTAGAGAATTCATGTTAGAAATTTAGAAAAAATGATGTATTAAGAAAGGTATACTAATTTGATCGGAATAGTATTGAAGACAGACTATTAACTTGACAGTCCAGTAATAAACAAGATTGGGATGAGAAGAAGTAATCAAATTCTCTTGACTACAGACCTTAACCTCGTTGAACCTGTTAACGACTGATTGGAAGCCAGAACGGGCAGGCAAACAGAGTTTTGCAAATAAAAATTCAAGTCCATAAAACTAAATAAGGAATAATGCAGATGATTATCTTCCACACAGTACGTAAATCCTTATAAGTTCAAATTTAATTCTCCCAAAAAACTTTTACTCCTATCAATACGAGTCACAATCCCGACATTGATATGTGTATGATCTACAGATAGTGATATTAAAACAATAATTCCTAAAAATACTTAATCGCTATATTTTAATGAAACAAAGGTATCAACTTTAAGAAGTCGGATAAAGTGGCATGATTTTTCCTCAGATACAGGGTGAGGCAACCTGACTTCTTCTTTGGTCTTTCAAAAAGTTACAAAAAAGGGAGTTGTGTTGCCGCACCCTGTATTATTCCGTTTCGAAAGTGAAATCTTCAAAAATGGCACAAGTTTGCAGCCTCAGTCGTCATTTCAAACAAAATTCTCCATTCACTGAACAAGAGTCATCATTCATCATCTTACCATTCAGGCAGCTCCAGAGTACCAAACAGGTCCAAAGAGGTGTTCGAAATGAAATTCCGACATTTAATGAAGAAGAGATTAAACCACACAGGTTCAACCTCAGGTCCCCACTGGCAAAAGGTTCGTGGCATGATAGAAAATAGTAAAGATTTTTTGGAACATAATCTTAATTCCTTACTAATAAGCTGAAAACATACTGGATCTAAGCCACGGAACCATGTGGATATTTCTGAAAAAGCATCTCAGGTGGAAGACCTACAACCCACACCTGATGCTAATTCCAAGTCCGGCAAACAAGGAATCCCAGCTGGCGGCCTACATTTTATGGACGTTTCGAGGACTAGTTCCAGCGTGTGATCTAGTCAAATGAAAAATGATTTGTTTTGCACCAGTCATGAAACGAACAAATCAACAGGTACTGGGTCCCAACAAACCCCCATACTGTCATCGATGGCAAGAAGGGTCATGGCAAAAAAGTTATGTCCTAAATGGGGATGGCGAATGGGAGGATCCTCTCTGTTTGGTTTGAAGGATCCCTCACCTCTGATATCTACCTAGAGAAAGACCTTTAGTATTGATTTAAACAGGACGGCGCCAGCTACCATATAAAAGCCCCGTGTCTTCAACTTCCTGTAATTCAATTTTGGTGACAGATTTCACGTCGGACGGATTATCACTGGCCTGCATTCTATCCAAAGAATGCAGACTCCAGACTTAACTCCCCTTGATTTGTCTTTCAGGGTCCAAGCTTTAACACGCATCGTCCGGTATTTACGAGGCAAATTGAAACGTATTGTTGAGGATTTAACAACAAAGATAAGTGAGGAGGATGTCAGAAAGACGAACAGTCACACTAAGGAATGAGCAGAACTGTACTGAGATGAGCTTAGAAGGAATTTAGAACATTTGAACCAATAAACACTTATGCCCAGGTTATGGGGTATCATTGACACTTGTTTCATTAAAATACAGCGATTAAATATTTTTGGTGAATTACTATTTCAATATCAATTTATGTAGATCATCCTATAGCTCATTTTCAAAACGTGATATCCTACCTTAAAGAATTTCCGTGCCTCCAGGAATTACGCTATATCTGGCCCAGCTCCCATACCCTGAAAATATAAAATCAGCGTAAATCATCAATGATGAGTAGAGACTGCTGTAACCTTGTAGTTTAATAGGTGATCGTATTTGTAGCACACAGGTAAATGGGTAATGGGATCAAATTTTAAATTATTTCTTCGAGCTTCTGAAAACATCAAAGCTGCTCTAAAACCAAGAGTGAAATGTGGGTCACAGAACGAGACGCTATTCTCGTTATTTTTCTGAGAAACACGTGCTAAGTTGAAGATGATGCTAAGGCTCATGAAAATCCCCGTGCACGAAAAAATAGTAAATAAGAGATAAACAGAAACACGCGTGCAGGAGCCGGTCTGATAAACGCATCGGCTTTTTCTGTCACAGAAAAGAAATTCCTGATGACAATAGACAACGACAAACCCAACGCCGGTCTCCAGGTGTTGTATTTTCAATTTATATCCTAGTACCAGTGCGCAACTTGTAGGGTGCTTAACGATGACGGCTGCAAAACGTTCATAATAACACCAGTAACAAAATAAGCTCATGTTCAAGACATTAAAAGCAGTGAAAGTATTTTAGGTCATCCAGTCTAACGCAAACACTTCCCTCGTACTGCAATCTGCAGCACAATTAGGAATCATCACTGTGCAAACTGCCACGAGAACAAAACTCGTAACAATGATTCCTAAATGTAACACTCCTCACATGCACCTTTCTTAGGTAACCATCTTACAATTTAAGAGAGCGGCTCCTATGAACGTAAATACTAAAAATATTTAATTATACACACACATACTTTCAGAAAATATTATATACACAAGCACAGCTCTTTTGGACGTTGCTCGAAACAGTTCCTACAAGAACTTAATACTTGATAATTACAGAGGGAGGCAACGGATCGACTCCAATGCAAGTACCTTCGAAACAATGCAAAGCAATTTCAACGTCAAACATTGCTTGAGTTTGACTTCAACATTCGATGGACAAATAGAACATTCTCTTAATGTCAAGTATTTTCTTTTCTTGTATTTGAATCAATCCTCTGACGCATTTAAACATTTTTCAATATAAAGCATTATTTCGTTGATACAAAATAACATTCATTAGCGTTATGCAACGTTCTATGACGTCAAGCTCCATTTACTTTACTAGTATACAAATATTTTATGCTTGTAATGAAATTTCAGAACACCGTTACTGTACACCGATATTTCTGCCAACTGACATTTCAGTCACTAACAAGAACATACCTCAGCACTATTCCCTTCATTTGGCCAAAGCAAAGTCTTATCAATGGGAAAAACTGCGATCTCGATCCTCACCTATTCCGACGCGCCTCAGAGAACTACTGTTCCAGTACTCCAAACATAATGGCTACTCAGCATTGTTGATACTCGCAATAATAGAATTATTGAGTTAAGGTATAATTCCAGACCGGATGAGTTACACGCTTTTTCTCCTACTTTGCATAGTTTACACTGCCATTTTTTCAATAGAGCAAGGAAGCAGTCATTAATGAAATGAGTCCTACAGAAGATGAGGATTCTCTGCATGAATACCTCAGAAGTCTGGAGTAACAGTATGATAAAAACACTAAACCATTACGTCTTTTTGATCTGACATCAACGAAAATAAATAAACGAAACAGATGCCTGGTCGTGCATAACGAAACAGCGTATAGGGTTCTTCTGTTCAGCATATAAACTACAGGCACCTCCTAGTGACACTTTGCACGTAAACTTTCAGTTTGTCTCACTTTTCGAACTTAAGACTTTCTCGAGCAGTCAAAAAAGTACGTGCACACATCTCCTGAGTCACTTGATTTTGTAAGCAACCAAGTTTCCATGACGTCATCTAACATCTTTCATATCGTCGCACGTTTCTCGCCGTAAAAGAGCGTTCCATACTATCAAGTACGGATTCTTTGACATAAAATAGCTATATCGACGTGACATTTTTGCAATTCGAATATTTCATTATTTCAATGTAATAAATAATTTACGTCAAAGAACAGTGGATTTACTGCTGCTCCACTGAACCAGCACTGCACCACTGCACCAGTCCTAAACCAGCACTGCACCAGGCCTGCACCACTGCACCAGCCCTGCACCCCTGCACCAGCCCTGCACCCCTGCTGAAGAAGAAACTCACACTCAACTTAAGCCCCTCGCTTTCTCTTCTCTGCCTGCGTGTAGTCGGTCATAGGGCGTCCACTGATGCCACAAGTACCAATACCCACTCGACCATTCGCTGAGTCAGGGGTGGCGAATATGCTCTTCTTAGTCACGCCCTTCAGCTTCTTGCTCTGCACACCACCAATACATTAGTCGGGATATAAACACCGATCAAGTCAAGAAATATCAAGTGGATAATATGGCTACAGAATACATGATGGAAACCAAGGAACCATATCGCACTGATATGGCCGAGAATTAGGATTAAAATATTAGTGTTTCAACTTCTGCTGTAGGATGATGAAATTAGGGAATAATATTTTTCAACTCAATCATTCCAATGGAAGCGGAAACGAACTTTTAAGATGGTTCAAATCTCTAATACAAAATTTCATATATTCTACAAACAGTTTTATGAAGTCAAAATTAAGACACACAAATTATTAATCTTAATTAAGTTTCATTAATGCACTTAAGAAAACTCATTATTGTTCCAAATAATAAATTAGAAAAGAAAAAAGCTGGAGTTCAAACTGCATAAGCAGGAAATATTTTTCACTCAGTATGACGGAAAACGTCGATGAAATAAGTAACTAGTAAAGCCGCCAAACAAATTTACTTTACCTGAATCACTAAATTTAGGTCTCGTTAACACGTTCACTACGGTTGATATTTTAGCGGTCTTTTCCGAGCGACGGTTGCACTTGTTCGCCATTGCATCAGTTTGAGCAGTGGTACACATATGTACCAACACGTCTATCAGCAATGCACCTCGTGGTACATATATGTACCATACGTGTTAGCGTGCATAAACAAATTTCTAATAATACGTACAATATTTACACAATCTCTGTATATACAACATTTCCCGTCAGTGTTTGGTTGTTGTTTAACCGTCTTCCTCTTGGTAAATTTGCGAGAAATTGATATTGACTCGCAAATCTATACTATAATAAGAGCCTACCGTCCGTCTGCCTATCTGTTCGTCCGTGTACCAGACTTACACACATTCCAAAATTCAGATTCACCTGAGTCCCACTCGATTTTTCCCCCATAAACATGAGAAAATTACAGAATCAACATCTCACCTCCATGATGCCAAAACTGTGTCTTGATATATTGATGTCAATTTGAAGAAGAGTGTCAATATTGTACTGTCTGGCTATGTTTAAATTTCTTCCTAAGCGATTTTGTCTACCTAATCTAACCCCCCTAATTTCATCCCTTCTTTCTTGAGTTAAATTCTCTCGTGCAACTCGATGCTGTTCGGCATCGATCTGAAGAATTTCATTCCTTCTTTCTTCAGTTAAATTCTCTCTTGCCACTAGATATTGTTCAACGGCATGCCGAAGAATTTCCTCTCTTCTTTCATGAGTTAAGCTCTCTCTAGCTACTCGATGTTGCTCTACATTATTCCGTAGAATTGCCAAACGCCGTTCAAGGGTCAAGTTTGCTCTAGCTTCTTGTTAGCGAGCAGCATTGCTTCGTCTTGCCATTTCGCGTTGTTCGTCAGATAGTCTTCGGCGTCTTTCTTGCTATCAAAGTCTTGCTGCTTCTCTTACGGTTGGACACGTTTCTATCGATGTTGGCCTTTTTTGCCGGAATTTTATTCTGAAATATCCTCTATTATCTCTTTGGAGCTTTTCAAGAAAATCACAATTTCGAGAACAATAACTCAATTTCCAAAATCTTTGGCCTTATACTAAATGGTAGCCAGGTTACTGGTCAAACTAATTTAAAACATTTCTTTTCGCATTATCAATTAAAAATATCAAAGCATCATGATGAATTTCATCAGAAAAAGGTCCAAAGAAAATTTCTATTAGTAAAAATAAACCGATTGTGTATTTTGGATACCATAATGCAAGTGAAAGGGAATTGAAATGTCACAGAAAAATAATGCAATATAATGATTTCTTGTACTTCTTAAGCTTTATCCTTGTTCGATTAGAAGAGTGTGACACATGGACAGACAGATAGACAGACGGAAGGACGGACGGACACGGCTCTGATTATAGTATAGATTCACTGTTCTTCGGATGACGTCAACACAAAATTTTTTACCCAATTAGAGGAGTAATGAATGTACTTACTTTGTTGGTAAACTGTTGCCATTTCTGCTTATCCTGCTCATGAGCCTCGTCGATTTGCTTCTGACGATCAAACTTTTTTTGTTTCTTTTTTTTCATTTGCTGCCGCTGAGCTTCCACAACTTGACGCTTCCTGCTCGAGAGTAAGAAATGTTAACACAAGTATTCACTACATGACCGTCTGGAGACTGCTACCGCTTACACATCTCTGTCATGATCAATAGTGAGGCAGTGTCTCAGGGAGAAGTACAAGTTCCACAGGCTAGCAAAATCTAATTCGTAGCTAGCTTTACTAGAGTCTAAGCTATGCAAAAACACAGTTAGCACATTTTATGTAATCGAATATTTACCGTAAAATTTTCAGTAAAATAATACACAAATCACAGTTTCTCGTTAGCAATGCAACAAAATATTATGAAAGGCTTCTATTTTTAAAATTATTTTTTGTTTATACCTGATGGAATTAGTGAAAAACGTGAAAGAAAATATCTAAATAAACAACTAAATCAAGATATGCGAGCACACAAAGGATTTTTAGGCATGTTATGGTACCCTTATATCAGTGATTCCCAACCTGTGGGTCGCGGACCCCAAATGTTGTAACGAGACTATTGTCGTGGGGTCGCTGGTTTATTTTTTACACAATACTAAAATAATCCATAATACAGGCAAAAATATATTAACAAGGGTAAATAAACTATTCAAAACTCATTTAATAGGTCAAGTATAGCAATTGCAAAAGATGTCATACTGCTCTATCAGTTTGTAAATTTACCTGTAGCCAGATAGCAGATGCCAAATGTATACTGTTGCCTAGTATATTCTGACAAAACCCGGTAAACTACTATTTGATTACAGCCTTACACGTTTATTTCATGTAGATATATTGAAATATAATTGGCAGTAGCGTTATATCATACTATGTAACTATAATAATAACAGTCTACTGAGTTACTCAGAAGAAAGCTGTTCTTTCTAGAAAGCTGTTCTTCGGAAGAAAGCTGTCTACAGCTGTTTGAACGCGTTTTGTTTTTGTTCTGTTTAGGTGTCCACTCGTGTCACTCCTCAGCATCGTGCCCGCAGTGACGAGTGATTGATGTGAAAACTGTGCTGTTCTTAGTAACCTAAGCCTTTCAAAAAAATGAGTGTAAGAAAAAGGAAGCAATGCGATGATTTTATAAACTGGGGATTCACCAGCATTGTCATTGCAGGCGTAGAAAGGTAAAAGTGTGTTTGGAGGTACTTACTCATGAGTATATGAAACCAACTAAACTACAAAGACATCTCCAAACAAAACATCCTAACTTATAGGATAGAGATACTGATTTTTTAAAGGTAAAGTTGATGGTGTTAAGAGCCGGCCGCTTGATGCAAGTGGATGATTTCATAACAAAAATTTAGCAGAAATTGAAGCTTCATATACGGTTGCATTAAAGATAGCACAGGTTAAAAAACCACTCACAGTAGCTGAAAATCTCATTTTGCCGTACACCAAAGATATTGTACGCCTTATGATCGGTCCTGACGCAGTAAGTAAATTGTTGCCTCTATCCGTGTCAAATAATACAATAAAACGAAGGACTCCATTCATGTCCAATGACATTTTATCTCAAATTACACAAGAACTAAAATGAACTCCAGCCAGGCTGTTCAGCATACAGCTTGATGAAACTACAGATCTGACAAATTTTTCACAATTTCTTGTGTATGTTCGTTATTTTAAGAATAAAAAATGAAAGAAGAGTTATTGTTTTTTAGTCTGTGTAAACTACAACTACCGCTGCTAATATTTTCAATATAATAAATGATTTCCATAAAGAACTCTTAATTGAATGGAAGAGATTGTGGGGAGTTTGTACCAAAGGGACACCCGCAATGATAGGCTGTAAGTCTTGCTTCCAATCTTTAGTTATAAAAGTGGCTCCACAGGCAAGTAGAACTGATTGTATGAATCATCAACAAGTATTCGCAACCAAGACATCACCTGTACCATTTAAAAAGCTGCTCAATCGTGTAATTAAAGCAGTAAATGTTGTAAAATCAAAGCCGTTTGTTACAAGATTTTACAAATTTCAATGTGAAGATTTGGGTTGCTGACATGATGTACTACTGCTCAACACTGAGGTAAGATGGCTCTCGAAAGGGAAAACGTTGAACAGATTTTTTTTGAATTAAGAAATGAGCTAAAAAAAATTTCCGGTACTCAAAATAAATGAAATTGATTCTATATTAAGACAGGAATCTTAGTGATGCAGATGCAAATTGGCGCACTTGTAGACAAATTTGACATCTTCTAATAACATTAATACATCAATACAAGGAAAGTAGAGTACGATAATCACATCTGATGGCATCTTTTAAAAATGAGGCTAGAACTTCGGATCACAAAGATCGAGCAAAAGAAATTATACATGTTTCCAACTCTTACGCAGACTATCAAAGAAGCGAGGAATAAAATTATTATTGATGATTTGCACACCGTGATGGTAAACATTTGTAAAATCTTATTGTTGAAATTAAGCGCTATTTTCCAGACAAATGTAGCAGATCTTTTTGCACTACGATCAACCCTTTCAGTGTCAATGCACCTGATGTCCTTGAAACCGCCCAGGAAAAGTTTATTGAACTACAAAATAATTGTAAAGCATAAGCTTGGTTTGGTGAATTACCAATACAGGAGTTTTGGTTAAAAAGTTTCACGAAATTTCCAGTACTATCTGATATCGTAATAAGAAATTTGTTGCTCCTCCCAACAACATACTTGTGTGAGACAGCGCTCTCCCTTCTTATCGTCAAACAATAAGTCCCGAAATAAATTAAATGTGCATGACGATTTGTGATGTGCGCTAGCAACCACAATGCCTAGGATAAAATTGTTAGCAGAAAAAATGCAGTCCCAGTCATCACATTAAGTCCATGCGATAAACTAAGTAATTAAAAGTTGTTACCCTCCAACCAATAAAGGTTTGTACACACTTGGGAATAAATTAAATTATGTATGTATGTATGTTTTAATTTAAGTCGATTTATAAATAATTATAGTTTCAACCTCTAACTTGTATCAACAAAATTGGAAATTATTTATGAATTCACCTAATGCATATGCATGTGTTTGTGTTTTACGGAACAGTAATTCCATAATAAACAAGTTTCCAAAGTACAAAGGAACACATAGTTGTTTGAAGGAATGGAGGTCGTGAATCGATTATTTGTTCCAAAATGGATCACCAGAGGTGAAATGTTGGGAACCACTGCCTTATATTGATACATGAGGTGGCCCCGTGCCATACAGAGCGAAGACGCCACCAGCTAAAAAAAAGTTTTCTATGGTACCAAAATATCACAGTCAAGCTTAATTTAGTAGTTAACCAACAAAATGAGAAAATATATTGATGTGTACATAATTTATTATGTTATGGGGATTCCCATTTTGGAAACTGTGTACATGCATGGCGATTACTCATAACTTTTTTGGCATCTTCGCCCTTGTGGCACGCAATGCCTTATATAGAGAATGATAAATACTCGTGTGTCTTCACATCTCAGTGCAATAAACTTTTGTATATCATCAGTCAAATTTGTCAAATAAAATTACGAGGGCTGTTTTTTTTCTACTTCCAATGGGCTATAAAAAAGGTAAGTTTACGAAACACAATAATTTGATTACCGTAAGTACTGCAGGGTCTTACTTATTTCTCTACATAATCGCTTAAACAGACATAGCCAGACTGCCGGAGGTACAGGCAGTTGAAAAGGGCAGCTACGATCGATGCTCCCGCCATCGATCAAGAGCATCGATCGTGTAATTCGTGAAAACGTGTAATTCGTGAAAACGTGTAATTCGTGAAAACGTGTAATTCGTTTTCTAAAAGTAGAAGGAAGTACTCCTACAGAATGAGCAAAGTGATAACTACGGTGCACGGTGACAACTTCATGAGTGAGACAAGTGTAGGGGAATAGTGTAGAACATTTAAGAAGAGGTAACACCGACGTCCATTTTCTTCATAGACGTCGGTTCGCTTTTCTTTAAATTTTCTACAACATATTCGTAAACTAGCCTTACTCACTAAGTTATCACCGAACACTTTGTTCATTTTGCAATGGATTTCAACGGTATAACGTCCTTGTGGTTGCAGAAAACGGATTATACTTAGTAACTCACATTTGGCAGGACAATCGGCCATTTTTAATTGCCAGTACCTCTTGCAATCGCGATGTATCCATTTCGGCGATTATGTAGAGAAATAAGTATAATCTTGCACTACTTGGTAAAAAATTATCACGTTATGTAAATTTACCTTTTTTATAGTCCATCGCAGGTTGAAACAAAAAACAGTCCTCCTATATTTTTAATATTTTAGCATTAAAAAATGAGTGATTATTTTTGAAGTGACACTAATAGAGAACCGACATACTTGAGCGACAAATTTGACTAAGTTTTAATGGTACAGTGGTAATGTTAACTGAAACTACAGATGCTTAGCACATATCAAAAAAATTTGAATAACAGTCACAGTCTACATTAAGCATGAACACCCAATGCAGAAAAAACAGATTAACTGAATTAAAGAAGAACACGAAACGACTTTCTGACAAAAAATAATTCAAATAAAAGTATATCTAAATTAGTCTTGCAAGTGATCAGGCTCTCAAGATTGCATCAGAGGCGACCAAAAATGAGGCAGCAGAAGCACTAACCGAGGTCCCTTGCCAGGCACAGAGGCGGACAGCAATAACGGAGCTTCATTCATGTCCTTCAGAAGGGACAGCTTCGTGACGTCACTAGCATCGTAGTTCTCAAATGACAACGCCACCATTCCGTCGCTGGTGATGGCATCTATGGTGGCTTTATACCTGCCAGACAACACAGATGGACTCTTGAAGTGCTGATATTATTAATCAAAAAGTTCATTAAAGTGATATCTATACAAATCCCCCATCAACAGAGGTACTGGCAATTGGTAATAGCATCTATGGTGGTTTAAATCTCGTTCATATTCAAACATCCCTGCCAACCAACATGGAGTAGTTCATCTAATGCTGACATTATTGATAACATTTATTAAACTGATTTTGATTGAAATTCCAATACTAAACATATTCACAAATCTTCCAGTTTGCAGATAATGTTGTCATATGAGCAACGTTGGCAGTATCTTACATATTTAAAATTCAAAAATATGAACTAAAATAAGAAACAAATATAGAATTTAACATTCAGTGACTCATTCAAAATTGAGGAAATTCCTATAATATAAAATGGTGTTTGGGATCGTAATGTCTACAACAGATGTTTGATATCACAATTTGCACATTAGAACACGCTACTTCCATACACCATAATTTCAAGCATTCTGAGATGCTAGTCATCATTGCAGGACTTTGTGAAGGATCTTTCATAATTACGATTTTCAAAGAAGAAACAACAAAGCAAACCTCACAAGGCCACTTTTATAATTCAGCACATCAATCCTGTTGCCATATTCTACTCTAAATTCTGTTCCTTCATCCAACATAAGGTTCCCAGTTTACATAAGAGAGATAACATTAAAATCCATAACCGCATGTGTGATGTTAACGTAAATAAAGTTGTCTTGTTTAAAAAAGTATTAAGATAGAACAAGTTCATAGGAGTAATTTTCCTTTTCTACTATAATAATTTCTGTTGTCTGAATTTGACATTACTTTTCTGTATTATTGCAAGCATATCAGGGCTTCCTCTAACCTTCAAAATCATTGTGAAGTTCACCAACAAAAGATAATTGACTCTTCAAAAACTCACACTAATATAGAAGTACACATATTTTTAATAATAACCTTAAGTTTCTCTAATAACAAGAGAAAACAGGCAAGAACTATTATTAACATGTTTTCTATGAGGATGCACCAAATGATAGTGGAGTGGGACCGGCCTGTGTATAATACACCTTTGGTGAGGATGCACCAAATGATAGTGGAGTGTATACCGACCCACTCCACTATCATTTGGTGCAATATGTCCCTTAAGAAAAATCTATATATTTTTGCTGATGAAAATTGTTTTTGATGTTAAGTGTTGTTTTAGTGATAAAGCATTGATACAAAAATATTGAGACATATACAAAAGTTGAAAACATCACAGGAAACTTGTTAAAACGATTTCAAGTTTGTATTAAAATCCCTCCTAAAAGTTCACAGGTAAGAAATCAAAGCAAGCACTCACCATTGCTTATCTTCTGACCATTGTGCTAAACATTTATCTCCCACACTCCATCTTTTGGCTGGAGGTTCACTGTTGCTGCTGCCAGCAAGTTCCTCAAAGCTGTTGGTTGCAGCTACACCAGCTCCACTCTGTGCAGCAGAGAGGTTGTCTGTGAGGGCAATAACTTCCTCCAAGTCTGACCGTAGCTTCAGCAGATCTTCATTGCCAGGGTCGCTTGTGAGAGCAGCTTGTACCTGAGAATTTGAAATTCACATTAGGGAGTGCAGTAACATTTAGATTCATCAACATTGAATGAACTGCCTTCATAGCATAACTAAGGTAAGAACTCAGTCAGAAGATCTAAGGTTTGAATCTAGGAAAGGAAAATGCAAAAAAAAACTGATGTTTCCAAGAATCATCAAATGTGTTTCCAACAGGAAAAAGTATCAAAAACTGCTAAAATTCCTACTAATTCAACAAGGAGTAGAAACTGCTTAGTGAGGTAGTCAAAATGGAGCATTCAAAATAAAACCATGAAAAATCATTTGATTTTAATCAATAATTGAACGCAAAGAAGAAACATTACATTTACACTTAAAAATAAGATTTAGACATTCTTGCAATGAAATTATACTGAACACATGCACCTCATCAAAAATACAACTAATCAAATAAGCTGTGATCATATTGGTCAAGCAATGAAAATTCTTCAGTTGATAAAAATTTTACTTGGAAAACCATAAATATACACAAAATAATAGTTCCTTAAAAACAGCATAAAGAAGCAAGTATTTAAAAATTATAAACCAATTAATTACCAAAAATTTTATATGATTGTACTTCATGACATCCTCATAAAAATTCAATCATTGAAAGCCAGCCCTGGCAGTAAAACCATACACCATTTATGTAGGATACAGAACACTATGAATGCAATGCCACTTAAGATGCAGAACACTATGAATGCAATGCCACTTAAGATGCAGAACACTATGAATGCAATGCCACTTAAGATGCAGAACACTATGAATGCAATGCCACTTAAGATGCAGAACACTATGAATGCAATGCCACTTAAGATGCAGAACACTATGAATGCAACGCCACTTAGGATGCAGAACACTTTGAATGCAATGCCATGTAAAATGTATAGCTGAACAATAAGCATTAACAGCCTATTGCACAGAGATTGTTTATACAAGATATATGCAAAATATGAACATTTTTGCCACCCATAAACTTCCACATAGTGTAGAACAAACTTGCTCATAAGAAACAAGAATAACAGGAAGAACAAGTAATGTGATGATACATATTCATCATTGAAATTAGAGATGTACCGATAGTATCGGTACCGGCCTTTTTCTCGAGTATCGGTGTTCAAAAACCTGAAGGATCTTAGCCAATACTCCGATACTCTGATACTATTTCCACGAGACTGGTAATGTAAAATTTCGGAAGACAAATTTAATAACGAAAGTTAACTGTGTAAATTCATTTACTTAACAGATATACTAATAAAAGTTAGACTTAATGTTAAACATAGCAAGAATTACGATTGAACATGAATAATTATTATCACAACCTATTTCATTAACACAGAGAAAAGGGGATTGAGTGTGCGTATGCGTATTCACAAACACACGCAAGAACACATGACATCTGCCTGAGATCACGCAACGCATGCTAGTAGGATGCTACTCAATTTAAAATTTTCCTAATGAATAATATCTATTATTTATTTTACAGAGTGCATAACTTCGTATTAAATATTGCAAAATATATTTTTCGAGTAAATTAATTTTCAATTGTTGGCCACAAGAGACTTTGATAGTATACGAAAAAATAACGACGTGGCATCTCGTGATTCACGAAGCCTGGTTAAGTTCAGTGCGCTACATGCGGTTGAACCGCGGTCGTAGGTGTGTGTACCTTGCTTGTGCTGAACTATCATGGCCTCTACTAGCAACAGAAGTTCGAACTCGGGAGTATGGAAACATTTTATTGTCACCAAAACAAATGAGGCAAGCGCTACATGTCCTGTACGTAATAAATCTTTTTTACGAGGTGGAAAAGAAGTGAAATTCTTCAGCACAACAAACTTGAGACACACTTGAAGAGTAGCCATGCTAACAAATACAACCGTTTAACAAAAGACGAAGATCTCAAGAAAGAAGAACAGAAAGTTAATAAGAAGCGGAAACTAGGCAATTCCTTATGAAATCAACAAAAAAGCATGCACTTCAGAAAATATTAAAAATAAAGAAACTCAAATGACCATCAGCGAAACTATTGCTCGCAAGCAGCCTTGGGACATCAATAGGGATCAATCGCAAGCACTACATAGAGCTATTGGAGAAATGATAGTAGTTGAGGACATAGGTTTCTCTCATTTGATGCAAAAAGTAAAGCCTAACTATGTCCTTCCAAGCTACAAGTACTTCTCGGAAAAAGTTCTGCCTCAAATTCATAGAAAAGTACGTAATAAAGTAAAGAACATAGTTGATTCTGAGAACACAAGTTTCACCTCTGATATTTGGACAAATAATGCCAACCATTCATTTATAAGTCTGACAGCGCACAGCATCAACAGAACCTCAAAGAAAAACTTTGATTTTGCGAGTTGCTCCTTTTGCTGGCTCTCATATATCAAGCAGAATTTCTGAGGTAATTGAGAGCGTCATTTCTGACTTTGATATACCATTCTATAGAGTACATGTGGTCGTAGTAGTTATATATTCATAGATTTGCATATTCCAGGCGATGTATGAAGTATACGTATTGGGTGTGTATCTTACAAGGAACGAAGTATCATGTGTGAAGGGGGGACCGTACACCAACTCACATAAATAAACAACAGAGAGGCGAGCGCTGAAGAGGAAACATAAGCAGTAGGGTGAGAAGGTCGAAGTGTTATGCCTTGTAGCTAAAAGGAATGTTAAACAAAATAAATTTATTGGAAGGCAACGAGTGACGCTCGAGAATTCGCAGTCGAAAAAAAATCAAGTTGATGAAGAGTGGACGGAGTACATCAAAAACGGTTAGAAACCTATGTCAGACCATTAGACAAATAGGAATATTGGACAATGAAATGAAACAAATACGTGGGAGGAGTAAGGCTCGTATAATAGCGGTAGTAAGGCTAGATGCGAAGACTAGGGACTTGGAAACTAGATCTCAGCAACGATGTAGGCTGTTGGGACTAGAGCGACATTTAGATCTAGGCAAAGGGATTTCGGGCCACCGTGATCAGAGGAAAAATTAGCGGTATCTTTAAGATGTTATATCGTGAGTGTTAAACATTGTAGACCATCAACAGTAAATCTCGAGTGTAATGGGCAAGTTCTAATATTGTTATTCTCAATGTGATTGAGGTTAGCGACAGGGTAAATTTTGTAATCTGATATGAATGCCAATTGATTTAACTAAATTATTCCGTGTGCACATTTAACTATTCAACTATCAAGTATGCAATTGATCCATTAATGATGCACTGTTTAATAGGACATCATGTTGAGGTTCATATGCCATAATGTGGTAGATAACTCACATTTCCCATCTCGTGAGGTTTAGAATAACGTGTACTAAATTTTCTGTGTGTATCATTACCATTATCTTCCCATTGAAAAGAAGTACTGGGAGTATCTTTTACCATGTCATGTATTCAGAGGATTAGAGTCCCGTTAGTGCGATTACGTATGTATGTTTATTGCATTTAATTAATTATGTTATTACAAGTATTAATTGATATATAACGGAAGGATATCATGCAGAAAAACCATACATTGAAACAAAGATTACGTAATTTATGGGAGGGAAAAGAACTCATCAACAATCAATCGTCATGCAATTAAAAGTAGGCAGAGAATAAAGTTTTACCCCATTTTATATACATTAAATAAAGCATTTAATAATAAATTAGATATTATTCACCAATTTTAATATGTATCGCCACATATGCTTGTTCGTGATAATAGCGCCAACCAATATGGTAAAAGGCATGATCAATACTGGTTACAGTGGCCTGGCTTGCTTCTTGCACACATCACCAACTTGTAATTCATGATGTTTTATTTGAGTAAAGAATAGTCAAAGATATGATTACTAATTGTAAGAAAATTGTTGGGTACTTCAGTCATTCTCTGCTGGCTTGTGGAAAACATTTGACCCTGCAAAAACAGCATGAGCAACGTAAGCATAAACTCGTCCAAGACACGTCTTCGAGGTGGAACAGCATATATTTCATGCTAGATCGTTTGTGTGAGCAAAAAAAAGGCTGTTGTCAGCTACTACATGGATACAGCAAACATGCCAGCACTTGATGCAAACAAATAGAATCTAATTGCAAAGTTGACAAGCTTGTTAAAAGTATTCCACAACACAACAGTCCAACTGAGTGGAAGATCCTCAAGTGCCTCAGATATCATTCAACAAATAAAATTCTTGGAGCTCTTCATTGAGAAGGCATGTGGCAGTACCAGGTGAGAGAAGTGGTAGTTATTAAGTTACCATTCAGTACTGTGAAGCAAATATCAGAACCTTTTCAACATGTTTAAGATTAAATTTAAAAACCACATGCTTTGTGATGTTTTACAGTCACTGCATTGGCCTGATCAAGCTGTAGCTTGCACTGCACTACCAGCATTTTCACAGACACACGTGTTGCTCTGCATCTTAAAATGTGCTCAAATTAAAAATGCCTGAGAAGTTCCATCAGGACTGAAAGGGTTAAACTAATACATGTCCAAATGTTAAATATTATCTAATTTACCATTATATTTCAAATCAACTTAATTTTTTAAACATATTTCCAATAGCTCTTCCTGCAGGTACTCAGGTCTTGGATCTACTCTTGCTGCTCTTAAGGACTTGATGAAAGAATGATTCAAGGATTATCTTGCGGATTTCAATGCTATCTTGGCTACTTATTTTGATCCAAGATACAAGCTTACATTGTACAAAAATGCTGCTGATGATACTACTTCTAGAATGAACTCAAATAGCATAACTGAAGAGCTTGCTCATGTGACAAAAAAAAAGATTCACAGAAGTGGAAGCCTCCTCATAAGCAGATGAAGGTAGCTTTTCAGCCAATGAACCAACTATACTTACTGGAGAAGAGGATTTGGATTTTTTAGACTTTGATAAGTTCATGACTGAAATTTCATCAACATCCCATTCAACTGCAGAGAAATCACACCAAAAAACCTTGACAAAAATACCAAAAAACAGTCATCAAGAAGCAAGGATAATTCAACTTTGCAATCTATAAAAGAGGAAATGAGGCTCTATAAAAACAAGGAAATGTTGCCTAAAGAAGAGAATCCTTTCATGTGGTGACATGAAAATAAGCCTAGGTTTCCCTTGCTATCAGTGCTTGCAAGTAAATATTTATCAGTCCCTTCCATCAACAGTGGAGAGTGGGCATATTTTCAGTGTAGGTGGGAATATAAACACCACGAAAAGGAACAGGCTTGCACCTGATATTAGTTAAAGCTTAATGTTTCTGCACCACAACCCTAGAAAATTTTGAATTTGAGTATCAACTGTACAATTATCAAAGATATCTATCTTTATCCTAAATGGATTACGGCATATTATCTTCACGGAATATATTATCATTGTATTTTATGTTTAATGGTTGTACAGGAGTGCAATCCTGAGTTGCCTAACAGTGCATAATTGTTCCATTTTATTAACGTGTCTTACTATTTATTATACAATTAAAAGTATCGGTATTGGCACCTGAACAATACAGTATCGGTATCGGCATCTTTTCTGGTATCGGTACTTCACTAATTAAAATACAAGATAAAAACCAGCAACAAAAATAAATAAATAAAACATGCATCACATATTCTACTACTCACCTGTTCAAGATGAATTTTGTATGTTTTGAGACTCTCTCCAAGATCTTCTGCCATTTTGATTTCTTATGATTATGAAATAAAGAATTAGCTCAAAAATGTGTAGAGCAATAGACCTATAGGAATATCTGAAAAACATAAGAGATATAAAATAAATATGCTACTTCAAAAAACATCATGAGAGGAACAACAAAAATATAAGGATTTTTTGAGGGTACTTAGACTTAGACTTAGATTTGAGGGCCAGCGTTTGGCTGGGGATTTCACTTACCACATACAAGTTATTTTCACCACGTCTATCTCTCCTAAAACCATTCTGTTCTTCCCCCATTACTCCTTGTTCTTCTACCACATGTTTCATCCTTTCATTCTCACCGTATAATTCAACACAACCTTTACCATTCTTTCAGAAAACAGACTCCACCCTAGATCCCGCCATAACATTAACACCATTCATTACACTAGGTACAACAACATAGTTCCAAATTAATCTAAATCATTCACACTTGTTAGACACACTGCTTAGTCTTTGCCATCGATGCATAGCTTTTGCTATTTTCTCACCTTTTACACTTGCACATTTATCTACCCTCAATATACATTTTAGGTATTTATAATGACCAGTCTTGCCTTTTTAAATTTTTACAATATTCCAGTTTTTAACTGTTAGTCTCGTCACCAGTTTCTGTGGAAATATTCACAAAACTAATATCAGTATCAGTTCAGAAGAATGCCGACCTTTCTCTAGAAATCCCCGACCTTTCCTCCAGCACGCATGAACTACACCAGGACTCATGATAGATAGCCGGACTCTACGAATAGTCATCACCACCGCATATAACAGGCTTTGGAAACGCACAGAAGCTCAGAGTTCCCACGAGTATTTACTTCTGCTCAGAGAACACTCCAAATTACCCTAAAACGGTAATTCTGCTCTATACATAAAAATAATTTTAAATACCTAAAAACCTGCCATATCATTTCTCACCACAAGAAGTATTTTCTAAACATGCAGATTACGGTTAAACTAAAAGAATAAAACTTTAACACGATGAACTGTAATCTACTCACCCGAATTCAACCTGTGCATCTCCATCCAGATGGAGAGAAATGGAGATGGAGGGAATTGGAGATGGAGAGAAATGGAGATGGAGAGATGGAGATAGGTAGACTAGTAGAAGTAGATTCATTCAGTTACTTGGGATTCAAGTGTTAAGAATTATAACCAGAAAATGTATTTTTGATGTCAATTTTCCTGATGTTGCTAAAATTGGTTTCTGGAAAACCACATGCAAATCCTTAAGACATCTGCCGGAGATATTATTTAATTATTTCTGCTTCTATCAATAACTTATAAAATCAATTTAATTAAACCCCTACCTGATTGTAAGAATGTGAAACAAAGAACTTGATTAAATGGTGAGTTGCTTGATAATAATCCTTACCAAATGCTGCCCTCTGCACTTTATCCTGGCATATTGTGAGAATTGTCAATGGGACTTGTAATGTGGTTATGATCCGTGTATGTATACTCATCACTTCACCATTATGTGCAGAATTTGGGGGACCGTCTGCCACCTACTCACTGTGCACTCGCTGTGAAGCCCACTCACTGAGACCACTCAACTGTGAACCCACTCACCTGCCTATAACAAGCTACTTACTTACCTACCTACTACACTACATATACTATACCAGCTGCACTCGTACACTGATAAGCCACGTACTGCACCTACTGTACACGTGCAACATTTCAAGCCACAATCACTATAGCTCTGGACTGGCCATTTTCTCCTGAAGCTGGACTGGCCTAACCATCATCTTGTAGCATGACCTGCTACCCCTCTAAAGCTTATAAAATTACAAATATTAAAATAACCTCTATTTTTAGTAATAAAAATAAGATTAAAATTCGAGTGATTTTTACGAACTCTTTACAATTAAAACGTGCATATTTAGTGCACATTATAATAATAATATTAATATTAAGAGCGTTAGCCAGAAAGCATTTCCCAATCAAAACGTTTTCTGGCAACATTCTCACGCTCGTTATCTAGACGTAGCTCTCTCAGCCGCCATTCCCGAACTTCAACATGTGACGTTAGGTTA
>VCRD01002794.1:12092-25772 GCA_006783055.1 Trinorchestia longiramus
CACTCGGCACTGCTTCCAAATGCACGGCACTGCTTCCAAATGCACGGCACTGCTCCCAAATGCACGGCACTGCTCCCAAAGTGCCACCTGCACCACCCACTGCCACTCACCCTTGTCATGGTAGTGCTCAGGGTCGGTGACGCGAATGATGTCGCCCTTGCTGAAACTGAGCAGCCTGCTCTCCCTCGTCTGGTAGTCTGCCAACGCCCTCACGTAAGAACGTGAACCCTGCAGATGAGGAAATAGGCTCTTAGTCTCTTAAGAAACATCATGCACTCATATTCTTACTAGATTCAACTTGCAGCGGGTCATAGAAAGCTCAAGGAAAGTGAGACAGGCGGGAGTTAAACACTTCCTGCAAGCTACAATCTCTGAGCCTCTGTGTGAAAGGTGTTATTATTGTTGGAACAACGTCTGAAGCGCGTACTTTTTGAGTTCATGACAGTCGTAAGAAAGTGTATCATGAATACGTTGCTTCCTCCACGCTGCTCTAGAGAGACGGGGTTCCGAAGCGTGGAGGTAGTAGGTTCAAGAGCGTTCAATAATTGAATCTAACTCTGAAGCAGAAGTATTCAGATTGAGCTGCTATGAAAGATGATACAATTCGTAGACATTTCAGGATGAAGGAATAAACACCTGAAGATATGTAAAAAATAATTCGTATATTAAATCAAGAGGACATTAGTGACAACTATGTTCCTCAACCAGGTGGAGTGGAACATACCTCAGCCAACTGTAGTGATCCCGGTTATTGCTCCTATTCGAAATTTATTTTTGCCAAAGAGATGAACACTGGAAATTATATAAGAACTCAGAGAAAGGACAAGACATATTTTCAGAATGCTAATCGATATTGTTAGTGAAAGCCCGTATTTTCTACGGGCAAACTTACCTTACAAATACAAATATCGTACCTGGAGAAGCTGCTGCGCAAACTGCAAAGGCTTATAATTGTTCCTGACGGCGCTATAAAGCAGCAGCGTCCAGCCGAGCTTGCTGGTGGCTGCAAGAGCCTCATGCCAATCGCCTAAGGATGGCGACCGAACGATCACGTCTTCCATGGAGTCACTCAGAGCCTCGGATGCAAAGTCAGACGTTTGCTCAAGGTGCACTTGGGTGAGGTTGGACATGCTGCGAGAGGAGTAGAGGTTTTTACTCTGTTTGAAGAGGTGGCGGCTGTTCCTGCGGATGGTAGTGAATCCGTCTTCCAAGTCTGTAGAGCCTGAGCGCACACTTGATGTCGCGCTGTTAGCTTTCTTTCTGTTCGAAACAAATTGGCTTTTGGGGCTGGAGCTTTTGCTGTTGCCAATGCTTGACAAGTTGAATACAGACAAGGATTTTGACTTGAGTTGCAGTGGTCGTTTGCTCTCGTACGCTTGGACGTCACTGATGTCTTCGAAGGCTCGGTAGACCGGCTGCGTGGAAGCCCGGGAGTTCGGTCTCTTTTTGTCGAGGCTCGGTTTGGGGGGCGGACGCGAGAGCTCATGGGAACTCGTGGCAAAAGTGCGCCTGTAGTTGTCGTCAGGGTGGAAAAACCTTAAAGTGCTGGTAGAGCGAGAAGTGGAAGAGCAGCACGAGTCTTCGTAATCTCCACTCAGTCGCGACTGGGACATTTTCAGAGCTGATTTCAACGGGCGTTCTTCACACGCCGAAGGGGGAATATATTTAAACGATCCGCTTTCTTCATATAAAATTTCAGCTGAGTTAGATATTGATACTTTGGGAACCCTAGAAGTTACTGAACTGTACTTCGATTCGGAGTCGCTTTTTGAAAAAGCTGAAGAATCTTCCGAGTCTCTGCATGTGAAGCCGCGGTCTCCTCCCGTACGGCTGCTGGTGTTTCTCGGTTTTCTGCTGTTTTTTGCTCGTGAATTTTTGTGTGTCTTCTTTTTGTACTGAGGAATGCGGCTCACCGGAAATTCCTGATCAGAGCTTGTGCTCGACTCCGCCGGAGCAATGAGGGGGTTGTCTTTGCCACATACGTGCGGAAAGTGGTCTATTTTATCTCGCAAGGGTAAACCAGTGCCAGAACACGGAATTTGCTCAGTAGGACAAGCATGAAACACCTGGGATCTGTCGCATATGGACTTCGATAGACCACTTGTACGGCGCGGTCGCAGACCAGAGCAGTTCAGTACGTGAGTGTGTAAGCCTTTAGGCTGCATCGTCGCTCGAGAAGACTCGGGCCTGTACGGCCGATCGTCGTAACCGCAAATTCTTTCACTCATTCGACCATTCGTAAGTAACTCGTTCCGATCGTTCAAGCGACATCCGTTGGCCAAACGTTCGCTCTCGTTTGAGGTTTTCTTGGGAGAAAGACGGCCCAGGTCCTCTGGGCTGAGTTGCGTTTTGCAGCGGTCCATGATGGTCCCGCGATCGTAGGTGTTTCGGCCATTCCGGTCAGTGTACCCTGAATATAAGGGTTGCTGTGTTCTTGCCAGCTCCACCTGGCTGGAATAATTTTGCTCCTCCTGAACCTTGGTGAAGTAAGGTGGGTCATCGCTGTCGAGCTCGTCAGCAGAGTCACAGTTAAAAATTTCACCATTGTTGTATCCGCTGGACAGGACACCACTGAACTTTTGGCTGATGCAACCTGGGTAGGCCTCCAAAGAGTCCAAGGGTATGGACATTTCGTCCATCATGGTGAGCGTACTATCTTACTTTTGCATCACGCAGCCCATTTCACAATCATCGTCCGATTCCGTTTTATTAATATTTACCACTCAGGCAGCTGTTTCAAGAAACACCTATGCACGTTGCGGTTTAATTCTCAGCTAAGGAAGGGCAAGCTCAAAATTTTCATTTCCTCTGTGAACACTCCTGTAAGCACAATCACTTTTAAACCAATTTAGCTAACGAAAAATATTAAATGACTATCGTATTAGTTGGCATCATATATTTCGTACAATTTTTTGGCTTAGTTCTGCAGTGTAGGAAGATATAATGTAAACATGTGCTTTTTGCTAAGCCAATTGGCAAAAGAAGTTCAATCATCACAAAAAAATTTTTTTTCTCAAAATTGCCTATTTATTTTGATAGCTCATTGGCCAATGGTGGAAATATTCGTTTTAAGCTGATCAATACCAATTTGCGATTACAGTACACGTTCATAAAAATAGAACAACAATAGTTTAGACTAGGAAATGTCTGAGCAAGAAATCCTGCTTGCTACTGCTGAAGTAAATACTGTTCACCGAGCTAAACCAACCATTGATGCGCTAGCGAATTTTATTCGATGCAATTAATCAAAATTCTTCAGTATTCTGACCCCATTTGATAGCAATCAGTCGTTAAATGTTGCTATGGGAACTCAATATGCACTAAAAAGAGGGAAAAGCGTATAAACATGCACGGAAATTTGTCAATATGCATTAAATGCGAGGAAAAAGCACAAACAGGAGCAGAGTTACGTCAATATACACTGAACGTACGAAAAAACTCAAAAACAGGATCGGAGTTACGTCTATATGCACTGAACGTAAGGAAAACTCAAAAGCAGAATCGGAGTTACGTCAATATGCACTAAAAGTAAGAAAAAACGCAGGAACAGCCGCTGAGTTTCGTATAATTGCCCAGTCGCTTCCTCAGATCGGGGATGAGTCGCACGAACTGAGTGCATTGAGTCAAGTCCCAAAAAACACGCATCCTGTGGTGTCAACACAGCGCTCGAGACTGTCGTGGTATTTGCAAGTTTCCTCAAGAGGCACCCGATGGAGGAGGTACAAGCAACCAAATCATGAAAGCCAAAATAGTCACAATTATCCTTTATGGCCTGCACAAGCTCAATAAATTACTATCTCCATCAAAATTTCGACGAGTTCAGTACAAAGATTTTTATTTATACGTTAAATTATGACGCTTTGATTGCTATTTGCAAAGTAAATTAAAATTTATAGATGAACCTTTCCATGCAGGGAGAATGTCAAGTTTGTAAGGAGCTCTAGACTCGGGAAGAATTCCACGTTCTTTTAACACAATTTTTTTAAATCTCAAACATTAAATCCGCATATTGAACTAACCGTGAATTCATTCTTGAAAATTAAAGGTTTCGTAGAAGTCAATAAGCACGAACTCACATTTATCCCGCACTTCTCACACTTGAAGAATTTTTGTTGATGTGAATGTCATGAACTGTGCCAGCGTGAACACAATACTTGTACGAAAATAAAAAGTAATAATTAACTACGCACGAATTAAATATTAAGGCGAGTACATACGAGGTTCTTTTTTTGACTGATCTGATTTCTAAATCAAGTGACCAACCGGAGCTAAATTACTTGACGTGGAATAAATAAAAACCACAACTTAATGTTGATTAGCGTTCGTGCAACAGAAGTGATAAATTAATTGAAAATGTAAGCTTGTAAATATACCTGTGACTAAATGGTGCTGAGATTTCAATTAAATGCAAAATCAATACAATGGCCAAGAATATCAGATTTTCTCATTAAAAGGCAACGTACTCCGATGACAACAAAATCATCTACATTTCGGAGAATTCGCTCTTTTTCCGTACAAAGATGAGTCCAAACACGTCAAGGGTGGGCGCGACTGAAACATTAGACCGTATACTGCAGTGAGGAGTGGTCATTCTGTAACATCTCCTGCAACACAAACGCCTCTAGTTCACAGCAATGAGGCCCATCCTCGGGGCAACAGAGCGTGACTCCAGGCACGAGCGACTCCATGCCAGAGACGCCAATTCTTGTGCCGGCGGCCATGCGCGGAAGCGGTGAAGCAGAGGATGGCATCCAAAATAAAACTGCTTCAATGATGATCCCAGAAAATAAAACTGCTTCCATGAAGCGTCCTAGCAAATAAAATTGCTTCGATAAAAGTCTCCAGAAAATAAAACTATTTCCATAAAAACCCCAGAAAATAAGACTGCGTCGAGGACGCTCCCCTGAAGATAAAACTTCTTTGATGTAACTCCCATAAATAGAGCTTCTTTTGCCGAACTTACATGAAAAGAAAATTGTATGAAGCAGTATGAAGCTTTCCCTAAAAGCAAAGATCGAAGCAGCATTTTCTAGTGAATTTAAAATAACACACAACCCTACAGGGTTTTATCTAAGATACTCGTACGCGAGAATTTTTTGTTTGAGCGCTACTCTAACTTGGGTAGATCACTGGATCTAAAGACGTGTTGGAAATCATAGAAAAGCTTTCACAAGTTTTAAAACCATTTAAAACAATGTAAAATTCTACCTTCACGACCATTTAGCATTAGACTATTTTTAAAACTATTTAAAACAATGTAAAACTCTCGACTTCACTACCACACGAGGAATGTTTTGTATGTCTTATATCACAGATCACTCAGGAAGGATTCATCCCTGTGAATTGGTGGTGATGGCCAGTGCCAATAGGAAAGGTTTGAGGTAGTGGTTGGTACAGGGTGTACCGGGAACATTTGAGGGAATGCGAGCTGGGGGAATAGAACACTAGAACAATAAAAAAGCAAATGGCGCGCATAATGCAAGTCATTAAGAATTATCATTGAAGTTAATTTGGTGGTCCACGGTACAAACGTGCAAACGCTGCCGGTGTTACAGCCTCATCACGAGTTTAGCTACTTTTTTGGCTGGAGCATTTCGGTAAACACATGGTCTGACCATACGAGTCAATAAATTTCTCATTAAACTGCTCAATGAAGCGAAGCTTATATATTTTTTTTCAATTCTACGTGTTGGACTAGGCTCTTAGCTAACAGGTATGAAATATCCAAAGCTTGAACGGTCCTATCATCACTGATGAATTCTGTGACACTGATGAGAAGAAACTGGTAGTGAGTTGAGCTCGTACTTTACATGTGATGTTGAGAGCCGATTTGAAAATTGTGAACGACAATGTAATCTTTGATAGTGCTACTCAAGTGGCGGTCCGCGGACCGATGCTGGTCCGCGAGCCATCAACCGCTGGTACGTGACATCAGCTGCCAGCATTATTTTCGATATAAATTTATAAAAGATAATACCTGTTCTTGCCACATCGAAAGCAAAAAATGTTGGTACGCCACATCAAATAGTTTGAAAAGCACTGATCTACACCATCAATTGGCGTCCTTACTAATACTAGCTAGATTCAATATCTAATTGAACACATTATCTTACTCATCAAATTTAACATCTTGCTCACTAAATTTACTATCTCGAGTACTCTATTTACTGTCCAATTAGATTTGTTACCTAACTGGATTTGTTTTCATGACTTCTAACATGACGGTACATGGATAATATTCAATATTTAGACACATGACAAAACATCATGAATGTTACAAACGGAGACGAATTACGCCAACAGCTTCAATATCAGTGATGTTGCCAACATGGCGTTGCCCTACGAGCATCAATAATGTTGCTAACATGTCCACGTTACCGTAAAAGCATCAGTGATACCAACATGTCCACGTTGCCCTTCGAGCATCAGTGATGTTGCGTACACCTGTACTGCATCAAGTGAGTGACGTGTGAACGTCAAGACCTTCGCATGACCGGCGGCGCATTGCAAGCGAGGGGCTGACACATCATGTGGTGGTGGTGGAGGAGGGGGAGCGTGCGTGGGAGTGGAGATGCGTAGGAGGGGGAGCGTATGTGGGAGTGGAGATGCGTGGGAGTGGGAGCCATTGGAAATGGGAGATCCCATTTCCATATAAACATCAATTCTATCACTCCCTACATCCTAAATTCGGATTGGAATAAAATTGTAAGTTAAGCTACAGTTCTTGACGCAGATGTGATTTTGAACTACACCCTCATCTCATAACTCAATAGTTCAGGGATTCCCTAACTTTAACCCTTGTCAATGCCAGAAGTCTCCAAAAGTCCCCGACTTTTTAAGACAGGGTCTGAGGCCAAGTTATAGTATAAAACGCATAATAATGTCTCTCACAAGGCTTCAACATTTCTAGTTTTTAGTTTCAGAAACATCTCGCGACCCCTGGGGATATGCTCACACACCTCCTGTTGGTTCAAATGATTACAAGTGAAGCTCTGTAATCTCCCTTCTTGTTCTAGAATTTATTAGCTCATTTGCTATCATGAGGTTTGTTATACGGTTGATTTAATAATAACACTCGCAATCAAGTACTAATCCAGAAGTCATTATCATCCATGATATGATTATCATATTGAAGCACGCCAGTTATCAAGCGCTTTCGAATGTGGCAGCATAGCAAGCAAATCTATTCGTAATTTCGAACACAATCTAAACGTTTATCTAACGAATTAAATTAGATCTCGTATTAGGGAAAAGAGATCCTGGAGTGTTTAAGAAACGTGCTTCCGTGCCTGAACTCGAGGAAAGCTTAGAAGCACCTGATTTTTTCGTGTTCTCGGGCTCACTCAGAGACTGTTTGCCGAACCTGGACATAAAAACCTAAGTATAGTTTGAGTGCGAGGTCATGCTGCAAACACTGAAACTGTAGAATTTTATAACCCACATTCCGTTAGTTAGGACGCTAGACCTTGATTTTATCCACTGATATAATGTAGGCATTAATAAATTTTAACGGTAATCCATTTCACATTAATTTTCTGAACTAACTCTGACAAAAGAGGATAGTAAGGGCATGAAAGGTGGAGTATAACAAATGCTAGAAATTAGGTGAAAGTTTTGGTATATGGCTAAAAAAAGAAAAAGTTTTTAGTTTTAATTACATTGATGCATCACTGGATAGTATTGTGATTCTATATTGAATTTTAGTCGATCATTTATATAAGACATTGAACGAAGCTACGTGGAATCCTAAAGATTTTCAAGTAGGGGCTTTTAAAAATTTTTTCCTTAAGATGGACTTCAAATTTAGATATGGTTTTCACTTGCTCAGACGCCTAATTTAAATTTACTTTCCACTCACACGGACGTTGCATCTAAACCTTCTTCCCATTAATACGGTCATGAAATTTAGTTTTTCTTCCCATTAACAATTGACATTGGTTTCAAAACTAAACTCTTTCTTAGCACGGACGCCAATTTTATACCTCAGAACTGAACAGGGAATGTCGACATCAATGAGTAATGTCTGGAGATCAAGTGACACAGAGTTACCCGTTACTGTTCTGTGATGTTATTTTACTCATGGACAGTTTTGTCCAAACGTCGTATTTAACCCTTTAGCGACGAAAAGGTCTATACAGTCTTCTTTTACTGTCTTTGGGAGAATTGTTCTAACAATTAAACAGTGAGCAGTATGAGGTTGCTACTAGGTTTGAACGTGGCGGCATGTTACAGCGTCGTTCTTTTGGCTGCCTGGCTCTCAGCGTGCTTCATTGCATCAGTGTACAGACGGTCTTTGTGAACTTAGACGTACAAACTGGAAAAAAAATTGGTCGCCAAAGGGTTAACAGCAGTGCTAAACTGGCTGACGTTAGTGATTACACGAGGTGCTCGTGCCACAAGGGCGAAGACGCAACAAGATAAAAATCAGTTTTCTATCGTACCAAAATCTCACAACCGAGCTTGATTTAGTAATTAACCCACAAAATGAGACCAGTAACAAATTCATATGTATATTATTCATTATGTTATATGAATTTACATCTTGCAAGTTCTGTTTGACGAAACATGTTTCTAGTATCTTCGCCCTTGTAGAACGTAATGCCTCATATCATGAGCTTTGATAATTTTTACGTTGTTCGAAAGTCTGTGACGAAAAACTGTAATCAATACCCAAATTTGCTTTCTTTAAAATTTCATGACAGCATTTATCAATATTCATAGGTATGACCTTCAGAAATACATCACGAAGGTAATCAGTTAAAATTGATGCTAGTTATTTCAGTTAAACTATAACTTGTCATTGAACAAGTTTATAATTCCTGCAATATATATGCCAAAAAGATAATTAAAAAGGATAATTCGTAAGCGAAAGCTCACACCAAACATAGAGTTATTGAGGCTGCCAACGCTGTATGTTGCTGTTCTGAACTTCGAAAAAAAATTGTTCTAAAAGTATCCCTGCTCTAAAATTTTTAGTCCTCAAATTGTAAAATCTCGGACTCCAGAACCTGAAGTCTGTAATGACTCTGGGACTCTGCAATCGAGGTGAGTCCCGCAGCTTCCGTTTGAGCCTTCACATCTGCTTGCCTGCTCATTTTGTTCTCACAATCAAACACCACCCTCCAAGCCATTGCTGGTTACATGAGGGGGAATGAACGACCAAGTCATAACTGCAGTTTCATAATGCACTTAGAGTCCTGATGTAGCCCTTGGTGTAACATGTGCAACGCGTTGTTGATGTAACAAGTGCAGCACGTTGTTGATGCAACAAGTGCAACGCGTTGTTGATGTAACAAGTGCAGCACGTTGTTGATGCAACAAGTGCAGTGCGTTGTTGATGCAACAAGTGCAACGCGTTGTTGATGTAACATGTGCAACTAGTCGGTGTAACAAATGTCCCGAGTCGCAAGGGCTTTCAAATTGTCCATAAAATTCATACTCGATTTTAGACAAGTGCATACCAAAGATCATTAGAAAATTAATGTGAACTGATGAAAGTTGACTAGTTCCAGTTATTTTCCCTGGACAGCACAGACTCAAAAACTCAAGTTCACCTATAAGAAGAAAGTCCCTCAAATGAGTACTCTGACAGCTGCCATTGCTGGTCTTCGTTCGGGCTGCTGCTTAACCTAGACGTGAACACTGACGACTACAGAGTGTTACAACATACTTGCCTGTGTTTGTGCCCTTGCGTAGTTTTCTACATTTGTCAGCATACAACAACAGACAAAATGAGCTCTACAGTCTGCAGCCCGAAAGGTTATGGAGGTGTAGGGTTGTGGAGTTGTAGGGCTGTGGAGTTGTAGGACTGTGGAGTTGTAGGACTGTGGAGTTGTAGGGCTGTGGAGTTGTAGGGCTGTGGAGTTGTAGGGCTGTGGAGTTGTAGGGCTGTGGAGTTGTAGGGCTGTGGAGTTGTAGGGTTGTGGAGTTGTAGGGTTGTGGAGTTGTAGGGTTGTGGAGTTGTAGGGTTGTGGAGTTGTAGGGTTGTGCAGTTCTGAATTGGTTGGACAATGGAATTGTGAAATACTCGAGTATTTGCTGTGGGGCTGTGTCAGAGGCCTCTATCTCAGGATGAGGGGATGCACCAGTAAATGAGCGTACATGCGCGGTAGTGACACATAATAATTTAAATTTAATATGTCTAAATTTTAAGTTTTACAGTACCAATTTTACCAGTTGCAGGACGTACAGAAGAAAGATCAGCGCAACTTCGGTTTTTATCTTGGCTTGAAGTACAGCAATTCAACAAACGTTACCTGAATTCAAAACGCTACCTCTGTAAGCCGCAAGCAGTAGTATGACACATGCACGCACGACATAATTAGCTGTCGAACATGGCAAGAATACGCATAGCTCTGGGGACTTTGTGTACGATCAGCTGCACACTTAATTTCTATTATACCTTTAACACGTTAAGTGCTGTTGCCTAGCCGGTGCACATCTTTACTTTGTACATACAGTCAATAGAAAGCTTTGACAAAATTACAGAACCTAACATGAGTGACCAACAAGTGGGTCACTTCGCAGTTAACGTGTTAATGGAACAGCTTGAAATTTTTAAACTAACTTTCTGCAGCATAGATAACAAAGTCATTTAGCATCAAACAAAGGAATTCAAAACTGGACACACTACTGAATTTCAGATTAAAGAATCAATGTTACACCTTTTTCTCAGCAAAAGGCTCTCTGAAGCACGCACTTGAAAACGACAATATGACCAAGTACAACGTGACTGTCCTGTGGCACCATCTTCTGCAGCATGAACATCGACCTCGTGCAGGGTCTCCTACGTGGTCACCTTCACGCCTCAACAGTCAGGTCATAGTGTAACCTCGTCACTTAAGACAGCGTGTCATGTGTAATACAAGTAATGAGTGTAATGAAGACTTTGGTACTCTTTAATAATAATGCACGCTACTCTGGACTGGAAACGCTTGGTTTAAATAAAATTACCGTTATGAATACGATTCAGTGTACAGTGAACCAGTACTTTCAGTATCAAGGATACACTAGACTAGACTAAGGATATACTAGACTAGAACTAAGTTTTGAATTCCCTTCAAGCACATTAATATAATATGGAAACAACTACTATAACGTACATTAATTAGCTCTTTTTAATTTCAGTCTGGACAGTATCGACAGGAAAGGGGTATCACCGCAACACAACAATTTGTTGAGCGAACATTATTATAGAATCAAGGAAATAATTATTCCTCAACGTCCTCTACAGTGATTCGTAAATTTAGGAATTTGTGGTGTACGTGCGGTTACATACAAAAACAACAACGCAGAAGCTCCAGGAAATACGTACTTGTCGCGTAGTTACGAGCTCCAGTGAAAGTGAAAAGGTTCAACAATGGCATAGGCTTGAATGCAGCTGACAGTGCGAGACCCCAAAACTCCCACCTCTTTTCATAAAACTCAGCTAAAGCGAAGATAAGCGAGGTGTCCTCAGGCGCCATCTTCAACAGGGCCCTCTTACTCACGCGCTATGCCCCGCGTTGAGGTTTCCCATCAGCATGGTAATATCTCGTTACTTCTAAATAAATAGGAATTGATCAATGTATCCGCTCCTAAAGCGTTGCACCAGCCATCTCAACATGACTTCAATTTTAGTATTGTAGATAAAATATCGAAGACACTCGGTTAGGAAGGTCAGCTGCGAAGTACACCGGCCACACCCATGGTAGTAAAAGAGCAGTAAAGAAAAGAAAAAGCAAGGTCATCTAATTACAAAACTAACCTCAAAACAACCTCCTGCAACAATTACTGTTGACCTAACGATAACAAGATAGGGGTACCACTTAGGATCGCGAATTCCTCACGGCATACTGATGAGGACCGACACTATGTAATCAGCATACCTCTCCGAGAACACCTCATGCATTTGAAATACTTATGCTGTGAAGAACCTTAGCTTCAGAAGATACACTGCAGAACAAGTTTGTGTACACCCACCGTGAGAATGTCATTTCACAAACAGTTGTTATAAAATAACAGTTGTAGTCAAGTTTTTATACCGACTGAGCAAACTATCTCACTGTTGATGAGGAAGATGATACAATGGATCAAAATAATTTCTCATTCATGAACGAATAGATACTGCAGTGAGACAGAATACGCAGGATTTTAGCCTCCAAAGAATTAGCGTGGTATTTCGTACTGTCATTTGTTCTAAAGCTTTGAAATCAAGGATTTTTCATCGAATTTTATGCACAAAAATCGGTGCTGCTAAGAAACATTTATGTTTTACAGGTATTTGAATCTATTCAGAACAATCTGAGGCAGTTTGCTAGTATGGAAGCAAGGAAAAATAGCTACATGCATTGTGAATACACGGAACAAAGTCCAGATCACACCGAGTGATACAAACTGATACAAAGATGCGCAGTATAATAGTCATGGTATTTCAACAATCATGATAATACTGATGTTTCCACCTGTAAATTAATAACATAGGTACAATCGACGATATTTTGAACGAATTAAAATGAAGAACGCATAGACAGAATATACATAAAAATACATCCTTGTTTTGATAGAATCGAATTATATGGGTCAGAGACCTGGAACCTATACGAAAACGAGAAAGTCGTCGATCGAATGTCTTCGAGAAAAACTTTTACTTCTGAAGAAATCGTAACGAATTTTTAAATTCGAAGCTACCCTCGTACTATTATATTGTGCGTGCGAAATTTGCGCAAGTCCACTCTGCAGTACAACATCCTCCAAGCACGGAATACAGGAACAGTCTCGAGTTTCAAACATGATTGAGAAATAGTAAATGCAGCCATCCAGGGTCGAACTTTGCCCTGGGCGGAACATAGAAGGAAATACTTCGTTGTTTGTGCTCCAGCAAGGAAGGAAAAATGAACACAAACACATACCAGCGAATTAAAACGTTTCTATTTTGAGTGTTTTGCAAACACTGCGACAGAAAAATATCAGAAATATTCATTCAATACTCAGCATAGAAATGAAAAATTACGTTGCTATATTGTGCTTAGGTGTGTTAATAAATATGTGTAAATGCGAAACATTATTCTTGTAACTTAATAGGTGTGCTGATTGTTTAACAGTGAGACTTCGTCTCTGTGATGATTGAAGTTGTGAGGTCAGAGCATCGAAGTAAATCAGTTCTACCAGCCGTACTTGAGCAAAGAGAAGAGCGAAGCACAAATGAAGCGTACGTTCAATATTGCGTAAAGCCTTTGATTACGCAGTTCTGCCTCCCATATTGAGACTCCGAGTCATGCATACCAATTTTAAAACGAACATTCAGTTTAACACGTCGACTCCGAAGTGGTACGTATGTGGACCACTTAGGTTAGGTTCTGTAATTTTTTTCAGATCCTTCTGGTGACTATGCATACAAAGTGAAGATTTACACCGGCCAAGCAATCAGAGGCAACGTTTTAAATTTGTTCTATTGAGCTGCTGCTCGAATTTGATTGTAATGAAGCAAGGGTGGCATGCTAACTATACTTTCAGTTCAGAGTTTCCTTGGTCCAGTTTCAGCTACCTTGCATTTCGTGTTTTGATTCATCGTTGTAATATAGTCTCTACTGGCACAATGAAGTCCAGGATCCTCCTCACTCTGTTCTAACCCTGCTTGCCCTCCCACTCCTACTGCCTCTGCTTAGTCTTCTAGCCATCTTTGCCCTCCCAGTTTGCTTG
>VCRD01002794.1:29295-41791 GCA_006783055.1 Trinorchestia longiramus
GTTCGTAATTCAATACAAGTCGAGACGATTTTTTGAATGTTTTCACAGTACCAACAGAAACGATGTTTTCGGGCAGTTGGATCCAAGTTCTGTACCACATCTACCGATAACATGATCATGTAAGAGAAGAAAGCTAATAACAGACAAATTTAGTATTTTATAGTGATCCAGCGCCTGTGGAACCTACAATAAAATGCTTATTAAACATACATACCAGTTCTGATTCCAGTTCAATTATTTTTCTTCAAAAATAGCTAAGAAATAATGGGACGGACACACACAGAGATACACTGTCTATTATATTTATATGTAAATATTTTGAGGTTTACAACATGCACAGATTGAAAAACAGTAGCTCAAGAAAATAATAAAAATGCATTTCAACTCGCCATTTCTGTGTTAGAGGAGAGAATCTTATTATTAATCTAATCATCGTGTAAGATTGCATCAAGAGATTTTGACTGTCAAAAGCAACGAGTTAGACACGCCTGCCGCTCGCTGGAGTGGCTATGCTAAGCTGCAGTGTTTACAAGTAACTGTTCGGCCACAACGATCCTTAACTACCGGCATGCAACCACGTAGACATTTTTTTACGGAGCTCACACAAATCTTCTATCAAATTAGTAGCAGAAGTACACCATGGCGCATAATAATGACAAGCTCATCGTAAAAAGTTCTCGGACAAACCGCACGAAGCTGCTCCGACACAATACTATGAATTCAAACTTAAGAACAAATTTTGAACATAGCTGTAACTTATGAAGCCTTTATTAAGGAGCTCTGTGAGTCTGAGAAGCTAGCAGCGGTGTGTTGTAGCAGGTCAGACACAAAACCACAGTAAAAACACAAGAGGCCATGGCGAGCTGCAGCTTGGGAGTCTCCCACAAAGATGCTTCATGCAGGTCTTGTTCTTGCGTAAGCTAAACAGTCTCCTAGAAATAGCGGAGTGCGCTGGGTCACAGAGGTGCTGGGGCTCAGGGGGCTGGAAGTTAGAGGCGCTGCAAGCTAGAGGCGCTGCAAGCTAGAGGCGCTGCAAGCTAGAGGCGCTGCAAGCTAGAGGCGCTGCAAGCTAGAGGCGCTGCAAGCTAGAGGCGCTGCAAGCTAGAGGCGCTGGAAGTTAGAGGCGCTGGAAGTCGGAGGCGCTGGAAGTCGGAGGCGCTGGAAATCGGAGGCGCTGGAAATCGGAGGCGCTGGAAATCGGAGGCGCTGGAAGTTGGAGGCGCTTGAAGCTAAGAGAACTGGAACGCAGGGGCACTAGAAATTAGGAGTATTAGTATTTACGTTGTAGGACTCGAACCAGAAGAACATCACAGGCGCAGCAGAAGAGCGCAGGTTGAGCAGAAAGGAGCAGATCCAGCAGGAGGTTTTAATCCTAGCAGAACAGGGCAAGCTGAGTTAAATGTCTCTGGCACAGCAGAAAGGCATACGTCCAGTAGAAGGGTGCCAGCCCAGTAAAAGGACTCAGACCCAACAGAAGAACAGGCTCAGTAGAAACGCACAGGCTCAGCTGAAGTCCTACAGAAGGGTGGAGGCCTAGCATTCCAGCAGCCTGGCGCCCGCTTCTGCCGTACACGCGTGCTGCCGACCTTGAGCGATCTAACTTTGCGGCATTCCTCACTTTGTTTTTTGGGATATAAGACGATGGGCAAGTTCCAGTGGGGGGCCTGCAGTAACCTAGGGGAGAGGAAGACGGTACAGGCACTAGAGTCTGCATTGGTGAGGTGAAGATGTCCTGCTTCCACTGTAGTCAAATGGTTAGCTATGGTTCCTTGTGCTTCACCAGTCCCTGGCTTACGTCTTTACGAAACCCTCGAATTTATTCTGCTTGTGATGCAAGGGACCAAAAGAATTGATGAACTATCTTATAATGATCTCACAGTCTTCAGTCCGAACCCTCAGACATCTCGTATTTCCGAGTAGAAATTGAATATCTATCTTAGTCTTTAGTCTTACTCGAAGTGAGCGCCATAGTGAGTAAGCGACAGAGTTTGTAGTGCTAGCCAGGTGAATCAATATAGACTACTTTCTACAAACTTCACTACGAATCTTTACCTCTAGTTAAAACACGGAAAGATTGGAACCGTCACTGGGAGTATCATTACTAGTCGTAAGATGTCGGGGCTAAGAGTTTAAAATCCAATGTATATGTGCGGTACAATTGATTATAAATAAGGTTTCTATATTTTATTGTGTTTCTTTGCAGTAGACAGCATCGAGCAAAGCTTCACTTTACAACAGGATGCATTGGGCTTTGAGACCTTGTTGGGGGTCAGAGAATCACATTCTTGCCCTCCGGAGGGTCGTGTGTACCTGCATCCGTCTCGCCCTCCAACCCAACCCCTGGGGAGACCAAACCCGGAGCAGGCTGCCTACCTGTCCCCTCTCCCCCACTGTCCACCTATCCTCCTTCCCCCCTCAACTCAAGTGGAGCGGTTACCAAGGCGCAATCTCGTGTCTTCACTTGATTATGCTTCCGTAGTGGAGAAGATGCGGAAAGGGCATCTCCATTTCTATTGAAAAAGGAATTTTGTAAACTGCGCATGCATAATAGAACTTTAGTAGATGAATTACCTTACAAAATGATTCTCATTTTCAACTACTATCAACTACTGACTCTGGTCAAAAACAGTTGGTACACACGACTTTTGGCGTTGGTGAGAAACAATAGCCCAAGGTAAAAAAGCTTAAAAATTTAGCTCATACATCAAATTTCCGTCACACGTGATATCTTAACCCTTTCGGTACTGACGGCATCTCTGGTAGCCGCAGTCATTTTTCGCCTATGAAGATGCAGAGCAACACGTGTGTCTGTGCAAACGCTGGTAGGGCAGTGCAAGCTGAAGTTTGATCAGGACAATGCAGTGACCGTAAAACATCACAAAGCATCTTTTTTAAAATTTGATGTTAAATATGTTGAAAAGGTTTTGATGTTCGCATCATGGTACCGAAAGGGTTAAAGAAGTTCAAGGAAAAGCGATCAAGAATTAATTTTCCGAATCTTTCTCAGGAAAATAACTCCGGAATGTTTTCCTGATTATGCATGAACTGTTTGCGACCAGAGGGAGTATTGCTCAGCTGTTCGTTATTCAAATAATTTTTTACATCGTAGTAGTTAGCCCTTTCAAGTGTGGTGGTACACATTTCTTACCTCCGAAGAGGTCATGTTTAATGCTTGGTGGTACAGAGAGCATACCACTTTTTAAAATTGAGTTTCTGCGCTGCTCAGCAGCTCAAAATTTGTACCACAATCATAAATGTAAAGGGATATCCCTAAGAATCTATATATTTCTGAATATCTTGCACATTTTTTTCAATCAAAAGTATGAGCCTGAAGGGGTTGAACATCCGAAGTGTTGGCAATGGACGTGTATGACCGTTCATGTTCAAGTTTCTTGTAAAGCGTTTGACTTCACTGACGCAACGCCTGGCTGATGTCTCCTGACAATGACCTTGTGCTAGCACGATGCCAAGCTGGCAATATAGACAATAAGTAAAGAATGATATTAATAAAAATATTACCACCGGCAGAAATTTATCAGATGAGCTGCCCCAACATGCACAGAAGTTGTACGAGCGATTTCTTCCCCTCCCTGCAATTCAAGGAGTACAAGGAATGTTTGTGCAACGTAGACCCTCACGAGCGAAATTAACTGGTCTTTTTAGTGCCCATTACGATTTATTGCAAGGCTTAATTACAGGGCCTCTAAGATGAAAATGGCATAATAGCTGGACTAAACCAACAGCTCTTGTAAATTACTGGATTCTCTAAAGTTATGAATGGGCTGGTAGTCAGCACAACAGTTCTCTCGTTCAGACGAAGTTAATTGCTAATACATCCAGGAATGTGGTGTGCACTTCAGACCGCAATGATTTAGTGGAGGGTGAGGAGGGAGGGGAAGAGGGCCGAGGAGGGGAGAGGGGCTGGGCTAAAACATGAGCGAGGTAATCGAGCATCAGGAAAGACGGCTTTGTCGTGCATCAGAAGCAATTTTCCCGTTGAGGTTCACTTGCAGGCTCGGTTTACGATTTTATCAGCCAAAAAACGTAATGACGAATAACGTCTTGAAGGTAGACGATCATACAATGAAGCAATTCGTAGCAGCTCAATGGTGACGATTTAAACTTGCACCTCGTTTTAGGTAGGAGCTGTAACACGAACGAAGTCAAGAGGGAAGACAACCTTCATATTAGCAGTTGAGGCACGATTCCAAGCGCGGTCAATATCTAGTATGCCTCCAACGTACACGAGGACGTGTCCCGTATTATGATTCGATCATTGAATATCGTACTTTCAAGACCCCACGTCTTAGTATTTAGGATCTCTTCCTCGTGTTTTTATCTATATATTAAGCGAATAGTAGCATTTGTATCCAGGCACGCAACTGCAGGCATGTCCAGCAAACAATTACGGGTGAATACAGTAAACAGCTGTAAGTGTGCATAACCAGCTGCAAGAACACCCAACAACCAGCTGTAAAAATACCCAACAACCAGCTGCAGAAACACCCAACAACCAGCCGTAGAATCCCAACAACCAGCTGTAGAAACACCCAACAACCAGCTTGCGAAACGCTCAACAACCAGCTGCAGGAACATACAATCCCCTGCAAAAGCACACAGGAACTAGCTACAGGAGCACCCAACAACCACCGACAAGAACACTCGAATACTGGTACTACGCAGCCTACATGTTTCCGTCGCCATTTCTAGCTCTGAGAAGATGCAACACACCCAATACGCTCGTGACCTTGGGTCTCTCATAGTCTCGAGAGCCAAAGTGTTTTGTGTCTACTCAAGCTCTGTTAGTCAACGTATCCTTGTATTATTTCGGGTTTCGAGAGTCAACAAACTCTTGGTTCCCCTCGAGCCCTATTAGTCAACGTATTCTTGTGTTTGCATACATAGCTGTGGTGATGTTATACAACTTGCATTGTATCATAATGCAGGGAATATTCATGGGTGAAATAGCACAATTACGAACCGAAGAAGCGTGACAAATGTATGTCTTTTTTCACTTATTAGCGATGCATGATACATTGCAATCTTTACCCTTAACTGGAAGCTTTTGATGGTCCAGAGACGTTATAGTCTGACTGTACAATATTTCACTTGAAACATACCCGGATTTAGATTAGAGAAAGTCATGGGAAAAAATTCGGAAGAATTCAAGTATTGCACAATAGCAGCATACATCCACCCTCACTATACAAGGCCAATAACCACTACTATCAGCATTTTCTTTAGTTTCTTTGTGTGAAGTTCCTATGTCTCTCCAGCCCGAGCCCTTGTCTTATTGGAGTGCGGTAGATGCTATCAATGACAACTCCAAGTTTTGTATCATTCACGACAGCATTCAAACGATGGGAGCGGCAATTAGCCTAGAAACAAAGGCCTCACGCTGAGACAACACAATGACTTGTGAGGCATGACCGTCTTTAGATCAACAATACTTGATACCAATATCCCTTTTTTCCTCATATTTCCTGTTTACAGCATCAAATCCTTCCACACTCATCACAAAGCTTTGAAAAAACTCTAAAGATGTGTTTATTACTTTTACGTGATGCTGGTCAGGCTGCATTACCTGCTCAGGCTTATCAAAAAGTTCGGTTTCTCAATGAAACCAGTGACACCGACAAGATATTTTACACTAGCTGCTAAAGAAAAGCTAACAACAGTAGCTAGATGAAATTCTCTAGCCACAACAGCTAGAGAATACCTGTCAACAACAACGAAAGTGTATCTGGGAACAGCAGCTAATGGATGTATGATGGCATCTAAGGGGATATATGGCAATAACAGACTAAGAATAAGACTATCGTTCGAGTCTGGCTGCTGCAGAGGCACGCAGTCCGTTTCCACAGCCCGACTGTCAGCTGGAGGAATACTTATGACCCCCTCATCAAAATCACCAGCCCTGCTCATCACAATGCGGGTATTTCATGAAGACACGCCTATTATGAAGCGAAGCTTGCGGATTTTAATCGACAATCCGCTAGGTTTATCCATCGCCAGCATATGAACGTTTCAGGATATACTGTATTAACTTCATTGGTAAATGAATACATAAGAATTCCAGGCAGAAGCAAGCTCATTTCATAAGCAAAGTGGAGTTTTGCTCAACTTTTAAATCACCATCGCATACATTATTCAACAGATGGAATTTCTTTACTTTACCCAATTAGGCATTTAAGCGATGAAATTTCATATTTGATATCATTAATTAAGCACTGTTCACACATTGGGAGGAGAATCGCAGGTAGTTTCCTCCAATTTTTTACCAGGAAGCAGTTTAAATATTACCCTAGGAGAATTAATTACGTACTCAGGAGAGTTTATTCGCTTCCCACCCAAACAAGACTTCAATGAACAGACAACAAAGCCTTCTTCCCTTTTAGCTAAAAAAACGACAACTTTGCCGAAGTAATAATAACATTGTGGAGACAGAGAAACGCCTGAGGGAGAATCAATGACCTCCGTAATCCTGCTCCCAGTTATGCAAGTTTAGGGGAAGTGGATGCGGACCAGACGACTCAACAAAAGCTTTAATCCGCGTCAGCATAACTCTAGCCAGCAAAACATTAGGAAGAGGATTCCCTCCTTCTAAAAAACTAGTCAAACTAGATACTTGAGCGTTGTTCTAGCCCTAAACTCCAATTTTTCATTATCCCATGCCAACAAAAACGTTCTCATTTATTCGTTGCCAAGTTTCCTAGATGCAAGTTAAGATTTAAATAAATTTATTGAGATCAGCCTTCTTAAAAGTGTCCAGCCGACAGATGCATGTTTTCCATTTGAAAATGTCTAAAAACTCATTTGTGTAGCCCAAGTTGAAGTAATTACTATTTCCCATTAAATTTGAGACGAAGTTTGCCAGGAAGCTCACACAAGGGCAATCGGTCGGAAAGGAGCTGGGTTGGGGCAAGTGCATTGGCCAACATTCCAGAAGTGAAGCAGCGCGAGAAATTCCAGGAGCAAAAAGCCAGGGCAACGAAGGGTAAAACCGCAAGACAGACGAATTACGGCGGTTCAGAACCGCGGCCATCAAATTACGGAGGCGGGTATGGCCAAATTGCAGCACCACTTCTAATTTGGAGGCAGTAAACCGGCTGCTGCCATCAACCAAACATGCGGTGGTGCCCCACTCTGTCACGCCCCGCCGGCCAATCACAGAGCCTGAAACAAACTAATGCAGCAAACAGAAGTGCAGGTGTGGCCCTGGGGCATCTTAAAGCCAGGCACCGCAACTGCAAACACACGTTCCTTTCGAATACATAAGCTGCAACCATGTGACCTCACAAGTTCGTCTCATTAGCTCCTTCCAAGGTAGAAGTTTGCAGCCATGATCGATTTTCCAATGCACTTTATGATAACATTAATGAGTAGATGTTCATGTCAAAAATCTTTCCACGAACAATAGTTTTTTCTTATTTCACTAACACCACCAGCACCCGATCATAAACGATATTCTCTCGTAACAAAAGTGAATTAACAGAAAACTAGGTCCTGCCTAATACCTGTGAGCAGATTTATATTTGGATCATTGCAAATTTGTTACTCATGCGCAAGCTTAATCAAGCTGCAATGCAAGAATCAATAGAAGTAAAATAAATAAATGAATAAAATAACCCAGCATTTTCCCAAGCTTGTGATGATGTTCGTTCCATCAGAATATGTTTCCACATAAGAAGTGGCTTTTCAATTTGTCTGATGCGAAGGAATTTTTACGAAACTCATTAAATTAGAGTTCTACTCGCTGTTACTATATAGATGTAATGATTAAATTGTTAAACAGGCAGGGGCATATCAAACCATGAATTTACTAGACTTGCCAGCTTTATTGATCTGTTAGCATTTCTATCCACTCGGTGATCAGGAAAACAAATAAACGTACTTACACGAACAACACCACGATATCCATTAGCAAGCGAGGCGGAGGTAGTTGATATACTGTACCAGGAGGTATCAATAATAATCCACCTACGTGTTCACTAATAAGCATGGTCGGGATCGACACTAAATACACACACGGATACACGTAATACTGCTGCGAGCGTCCACTAACGAGCGAGGCAGAACCAAACCCTAAATGTTAGCAGAGACTTTGAGCACTCATCAGAAGCCGTCTTGCAGCATCTCATGCGACGGGTGCGTGACGATGGAAGCACGCGGCGGAACGAAGACGATAGTTCAGAGACCCAACTCTCCTGCAGGGCAGGTACACAACTCTCCTGCAGGGCAGGTACACGACTTTCCTGCAGGGCAGGTACACAACTCTCCTGCAAGCCAGGTACACAACTCTCCTGCAAGCCAGGTACACAACTCTCCTGCAAGCCAGGTACACAACTCTCCTGCAAGCCAGGTACACAACTCTCCTGCAAGCCAGGTACACAACTCTCCAGCAGGGCAGGTACACAACTCTTCTGCAGGGCAGGTACACAACTCTTCTGCAGGGCAGATACACAACTCACCTGTAGATAGGTAACACGGATGACAAAGAAGACAATTTTTCTTTGCTATCAATTATTCTGTTAGGAGATTCCGCTCCTCATGGTAGAGTTCATTTCCATAACATCTCCACTTAGCCCTAAGCGCATTGAATGCTGAAGGAAGCAAACAACACATTGGGGAAATTTAACTTTGACAAAAAAGTATTCATGAAGTTGCTGTTAGAGTGAGCTTAACACATTACCAAGAACCCTCCTGCAATTCCAGCTTCACATGAATAGAATGAGTGGTCAGAGTGATCACAGCACGTATGTCTCCTTACAGCTTCGCTTCTTTCTAGTCTGATGCCCCTTCCTCCTCAAGAAGTATTGCATGTCTTGTCCGGTGCTTTTTCCTCCTCCTAATGAAGCATTGAGTGTCGTGTCCAGTGCTTCCTCCTCTCCAAGAAGCATTCTGTGTCTTGTCCAGTGCTTCATTCTCTCCAAGAAGCATTCCGTGTCTTGTCCGGCATCTCTCCTCCCCAAGAAACATCGAGTGTCGTGTCCAGTGCTTCCTCCTCTCCAAAAAGCATTCCGTATCTTGTCCAGTGCTTCATTCTCTCCAAGAAGCATTCAGTGTCTTGTCCGGTGTCTCTCCTCCCCAAGAAGCATTGCGTGTCTTGTCCAGTGCTCCCTCCTCTCCAAGAAGCATTGAGTGTCGTGTCCAGTGCTTCCTACTCTCCAAGAAGCATTCAGTGTCTTGTCCGGTGTCTCTCCTCCCCAAGAAGCATTGCGTGTCTTGTCTGGTGTCCCTCTTCCCCAAGAAGTATTGCGTGTCTTCTCCGGTGCCCCTCTTCCCCAAGGAGTGACGTGTGCCTCGCGCAGTATTGAGATGTGCCAGTCAGTCCTGAGACAGGTTTGCATTTGCTGCAGTGAACCGAACAATTACCCGATGCAGAGTACAGGAAGATCAAGACTACTTTTAGTTACACTAGATTAGGCTGGAGATAAACTGTGGCAATCAGTAGCAATAAGATCCCGCACTCCTAAATTGAATAATGACAGTCACCAGTATTGGGCCCTAGCATGCAGTGCTGGAGGGACAAATTATCGTAATAAAACTGTGCTGCATCACAAAGTTTTCACAGATTGGATTATTTAGTGTGGAGAACGTACTTTAATGTTTTCAAGGACAACTGATTTGTTAGAAGCGTTGTATATTATAAGGTGTACCAAACTTGTGTGATTGTAATTGTTGCTGTATTTGTTTTAACTCCCAAAGAAACACCCAGTTGATAGTACCGGTAAGCGGAAATAACGTAATGAAAAGACAACTGATGTTGAGATGCAAGTCACATTAAAAGCATAGTGATGCAAAAGCTAAAGGGTGAGAAGACCAAAGCAGAACTCCATCAATGAAAATTACCTTGCACCAGAACCAGAGACAAGCAACAAAAGAGAATATATTCACGCAAGAGGTCGCTGGAAGGACACGTTGGTTCCCTCGACTAAAAATGACAAGAGGAAATGGCTGTTTAAAGTGCTCATCGCTCTCAACCAAATTACGCCATATTTTATCACAATTAGCCCTGCTGTACCTGCCATACGTAGTTCTGAAATTTACTGAAGAATTCGACGACAAAGCGTGAGACAACATTCCAGGCGAGTTCTAAATATTGTGTTAAGTTTCCATTCACATTTCTGATCTAATTAGTTAATATTTACTTGCTCAATATGAAAACTAAACTACAATTTTGATCAAACTATTAGTTCATGTAAAATGCGAAATGGATCAGAATCGTTTTTCGATGACTAGACTTAAATAAAACAAATACTTATCGTCGAATGTAGAACAGCATATTCAATTAATTAACTAAATTACAATATTTCTGAAACCAATGTAAGTCGTTTAAAATTATTTTATGTACCCATCCATGAACTTACGATTGATGATATGTGTAATTTCTGTCTTTCGTAACGCGGGCTAAAAAGTGCGGTTATCTAAAAATACGTTAATATTCAACTTGAAAAACACGCTTCACAAGCGCACACATCCTTGAAGACCTCCTGGACAGTTTAGAGAGCACTTCAAATTAAATTCGGGGGCTATTCAGTGTCACTACTTTAAGATGGGAGACAGTTTATTCTCTCTCTAGTGATGATCCTTCCTTTAGTAATGACTCTCCATCTAGTAATGACCCTCCATCTAGTAATGGCCATCCCTCTAGTTGGTAATGCCATTAGTAAGCAGCTAATGGTCCCTAACTTCCCCCATTCCCCAGCTATAGGAGGGGACGGGGGTGCAACTGGCGTCATCCTTCATTAGCTTACAACACTCCTCTACCAATTGGTTGGTCTTAAAATTCTTGTACTTGTGTTCATCAAGAAGATTGTGCTTGTTCATTCAGTTCTTGGGATGGTGTTCATCAAGAAGATTGTGCTTGTTCATTCAGTTCTTGGGATTGTGTTCATCAAGAAGATTGTGCTTGTTCATTCAGTTCTTGGGATTGTGTTCATCAAGAAGATTGTGCTTGTTCATTCAATTCTTGGGATTGTGTTCATCAAGGGGATTGTGTTTGTTCATTCAGTTCTTGGGATTGTGTTCATCAAGAGGATTGTGCTTGTTCATTCAGTTCTTGTGCTTGTGTTCATCAAAAGATTTTGTGAACACAAATACTACGGTTGTGAGCGCGCAACACAAAACACTACGAACCAGTCGTGGCTCCCCTCGATATCGTCTGTTACATAAGGTATAAATTCAGTAGTAGACGAGTTATTTTGTTTGCATCATTTCACACCGAAACTAGTCATGTCAGTATGATTCATCACACAGCAAAATAAACGAATAATTTTTTACTAACTCAGCTAAATGAACGACGTTATAGTGTTATTTTATAGCACCAAAAATAATTAAAATTACACAAACAATTTCAACAATTAAGAATAAGAATTTTTTGAGTGCTACTCTCGCTAGTTGATGCCGATTGGCCAGAAAACGCACACAACAATGTAGGCCCTCTTGACGACAGGCAGCTTAATTAGACGGTTGGCAGGCCAACTAGACGGTTGGCAGGCCAACTAGACGGTTGGCAGGCCAACTAGACGGTTGGCAGGCCAACTAGACGGTTGGCAGGCCAACTAGACGGTTGGCAGGCCAACTAGACGGTTGGCAGGCCAACTAGACGGTTGGCAGGCCAACTAGACGGTTGGCAGGCCAACGAGACGGTTGGCAGGCCAACGAGACGGTTGGCAGGCCAACGAGACGATTGGCAGGCCAACGAGACGATTGGCAGGCCAACGAGACGATTGGCAGGCCAACGAGACGATTGGCAGGCCAACGAGACGATTGGCAGGCCAACTAGACGACAAGCGACTAGTTGTATATGAATACACTCAGAGACAGGTAAACCTGATGAAAACAGGTCTGTTAAAATACACACCACTGCAGGTGAGTGAGACAATTTAGGTTCAATTCCTCAGGACCTCCATCAGTAGTAGAGGCCGCATTAAGGGGCGAGGCTCGCAGGGAAGTCGGCGGTGTAACTCCCAGCTCAATTAAAGGACATCAGAGATAATGACCGTGTAGAACGTGATACAAATTCATTAAAAATTTTCTATATGTTGTGAGCAGAGAGTGATAGAAAACCCTAAATGCTCTCCAACAAAGAGCTCATAGGTGGTGTGTAAAAATTTTAAGCGATTGCTTTCAGATGCTGTAGATTACAGAAGCTTTGATCTTAAACTCAGCCATTCATGTGAATTCAAAGTATATAAATAGAATGTGTGGTTAAAATGACCATAAAAATTTGGAGCAGGTAAATATATCTCGAAATGTGGTTTGAAGTTGTTTTTGAAGAGTAATAATATCATGTCATAATATGCAATATGAAGTAAAATATGAAGATCAATAATTTAATCACCAGCTTGGTCGACTGGTGAGCGAATCTGCTTTCGAGCGGGAAGACCCGGATTCGAATCCCGCTGCCGACATGGTTGACGCGGCTAGAAATACGGCATGGGACTTGGGTAAACAATCGAATAATTATCGAAGTAATTATCTGACCCAAGAA